>JAVTVY010035555.1:0-15262 GCA_036873755.1 Hanleya hanleyi | reverse complement strand
TTTTAATAATTAGCTGAGTGCACAAAAAAACCGCCCCTTTTCGCACATAATTCACCCCCCATTTCTTCGTAGACCAAGCCTGCTATTTGTCCCCCCCCCCCTGCTATAATCTCCGGGAATACGCCAGTAACAGAGCAGATGTGTTTTAAGCCTGAATTATTTTTTCCATCATTTATAAACTTGATCAACTCGGGAGATTCAAAATTATCACGAAAGAAAATTTGCATATAAGGCAAGATTCACTTTTACCTCCAAATCACCTTTATCGCTCGTGGATCTCCAAATCCCCTTTATCGTTCAGAAGGGGCCCTACCAATAAATACGAGGGTCAGTCAGCGTGTGCGTCATTCGTCATTTCGTCAACCATGTCACCATGCTTATTGTCCTAAGCCATCCTTCCCCTTACACCCAAGGCGGGGTTACACGTCTATGTGGAAATAGTCACCATCGTGGAAGACCGTGGAGATGTTTGCTGGTCCCGCGCTGAAACCGTATCGAATACGGTTACGCTAGACCGTGACGGCTGGATCAAATTTAAACGAGTATTGAGCGGTGAGCTCGACGGTGACCTTATTCACATAGACAATGCCATCTACGTACACCGTGGACCATTCTTCGCACGCCTGGGGATTACCAGCACCCTACGCGAGGCTTCACCCTAGACTCCGATCTGTGGACTGCCTTCAATAAATAGTGCCTTTGTGGAACAGCTGTTCACACCGGATGAGCGGTCGGCTGTTCAGTTGGGCTGGGCTCGAGCCCTGCGTGACGCGGCGGCAGTACCCAATGAATAAATTATCAATCGCATCAATGAAGCGGAGGCAGACGATAAGGCCATAGACGATCCGTCTTTGCTCAGTCAACCCAGGGTGCCGTTATATAAAACGAAGGACAGTCATCGCCTGCGTCATTCAATATGAAGAGCTGGGAGAAGGTATTGGATAATTTATACTACAGCCCCGGGAATCCGGCTCCGTACAGCGCATTGCCTACCCTCTATCGAGCGGCCAAGCCCCAGGGGATACAACGCACCCGAGATTGGTTAATCCGAGATTGGTTAAAAAACAAAACATCTATGCCTTACATCGTGCTGCCCGCAGCCATTTTCCACGGAACCGGTTCATCGTGGGTGGTATAGATGGCCAATGGCAAGCGGATTTGGTCGATATGAGCACGTTTGCCAAAAACAACGATGGGAATCGGTATATCTTGACGTGCATCGATATTCCGTCAAATTATGCGTGGGTGGTACCCATCGAAAATTTCGTAGCTGTGTTCAAGGGTATCTTCAAGACGGGTCGCAACCCCTTGTATATGCAAACCGACGAACGCACGGAATTCCTTAACAGACCCTTCCGACAGTTTCTGAAAGCTCAGAAGGTGTTTTTCTTTCACACGTATAACGAGACGAAGGCTTCCATCGTCGAAAGGTTCAGTAGGACGTTCAAACGGCGCATGTATAAATATTTCACATACAAGAATACAAGGCGGTACATCGATGTTCTCCCCCAGCTGGTGGAGGGTTATAATCGAGCCTATCACCGGAGTATTCAGAGAACCCCCATCACCGTTACTAAACGCAACGAAGCCCAAGTGCGTCGTTTCTTGTATCCCAATTATCCTCAACCACAATCGAAGGCGGTGTTCAAAGTCGGCGACCCTGTACGGATCAGTGAAGTCCAGGGTAGTTTCGAGAAGAGTTTCTAGGGTAGTTTCGAGAACTCCCGAACTGGAGCGATGAGCACTTCGTGATCAAACGGCGCATACCCCGACAGCCACGTGTTTATGAACTGGAAGATCTTCAAGGGGACCTGTGTGTAGGAACCTTTTTCGACGTAGAATTACAGTCCGTGGTGAAAACAGCAGAAGACTACTACACTGTGGAACGCATCGTGAAAACGGAGCGACGGCGAGGTAAGACGATGCATCTCGTGAAATGGCAAGGGTGGCCCAGCTCCTTCAATTCCTGGGTGTCAGCCAACCAGATGAAACGGCTATAAAGCCAGACATCCCTATCGTCATCGTTCATTCCAAGCTCGACCATGAACACAGTGCTATGACAAACAACGACCGCCTCTGAACATTTGTTTTGGCCTGGTAGGCTTTGGTGACGGTGGTAACCTGTGGGTATTTATACAGCAGTGTGTTTTTGCGGCCGTGCGCCTTGCCTCATCCTCTCTCTGCCACTTCAACCTGAGCACACCAGCAACCGTGAGTGCCAGTCAAACCAGTCTACAGACCTTCTCTACGCCAGCCATCCCGTGATCGAAACCACCCCAATCCTCATCACCACCACCACCACGCCGAGTATACATTCCACATAAACATCAAGCTCCACACCGAGTATACAGTCCACACCAACACCTACAACAAGTAGCACCTTGCGAGACAATTGTACCCCGGCCGCACACAGTTTGCATTGGAAGCCTTCAAAGATGCGACAACTCCTCAGCATGGATATATGCTCTTTGATCTGAAACAAACCACCTGCGACCAGCTTCGACTAAGGAACGGTATCTTTTCCGGCGAGACCCACCACGTGTACATGCAAAAATGATGCAAATACACCCACAGTGACTCCCAAACTGGGGTGTGTGTTTGATACTGGAGATAATAAAATATATAGAACACACCATCCTTGGTAATGTTGTCTTTGTAGACCCATAATAAAAAGGGTAGGGTTGAGGGGTCCGGCGTTAGTTGCACATGATGTCTGCATGAGTACGGAAGCACGCCCCGACGCTCTGTGTATTGAAGACTACCCCATCCGAGTTGTTCCGAACCATTGTACGCGGCGCAGACCATGACCTGGTACGTTATCTGTGCGAGATCGAATATAACCTGTCCAAAGGCAACGTACCACTGACTCCGGCTCAGAAGACCAAGTTGGTCAAGCATAAGGCAGGTCTTCGAACCCTAGTCAGAAAAAAGTCTCAGGCTAAGAAGAAAAAGGTTTACAGAAAGGCGGCTTTCTCGGGGCAATCTTAGCACCGTTGGCCGCTTCCGTCTTGGGTCCGATATTGAGCGGCCGATATAGGCCGACAATGAACCACACGAAAATGGTCCTCATTGAATCACGGCTCCTTCAAAGCCTCCAATCACCATACCCCGTACCCTCTACCGTCAGTACGTTAAACACACACGATGAAGAGATGCGTCCGATATTACAACGACCGGAGTTAACAGACCGTGAGAAAGTACAACGGTACAATGAGACGCTTCAGCGATACATGACGTTCATGGATCAATACAAAACCCTGTCTACCGCACCACCACCACCACCACGCGACACGCCGACGACCTCAGCACCGCTCCAACGGCCACCATTACCAGGTGTACCACCCACAACCCCACAGTGGGTCGAAGATGAAGTCTTAAAAGTGTACCTGCATCGTTCAATAAACAAGCTGGCCTCGTATTACAACGCGTAAAAGGTAATCCTAACATGACTTGGAATGATAAATGCGAACTACTAGTAAAGAAACAGGTGGTCACCGGTACCCACATGACGGATTTGGTGAATGACTTAATGCGTCAACGCAGGTCACACACAGATCCTCGAGGATGGAAGGTTTTTGTTCCAGGCTTGAAAGACATGCATGCACAACAGGAATTGGTGGGGAATCCCCAACGCTGGGCCTGGATGCAGCGGACCCAGCAATCACCGGTGCACGCACCTCGCGAGTCACAACGACAGACGCAACCCCCACAGACTTGGAAGCCGAGTGGGACCCGGAGACACCATCCAAAACATGACAACGACGGGCACTTTTTCACCCCTTTAAAATACCACCCCCGGTGAAAACAGCGCTCTAGAGCCTTGATACATGATCACGACGCCGGGTACAACCGCCCAAGGCCTGGGACAACTATTAATACCGGGAGCGGAAGCAGGAAAGCTCTGTCGCCATGTTTTACCTCACCCTACCCAGTAACAGCTCGGCAGATGTGTTTCCGAGCAATATGTTACCACAACCCTTGCACCTGCCTGGTCGTTCGAAATGTGGGCTGGTAGATATCCAGTACCCGTATACGTGGTACAACGTGAAAGAGGAAGTGGTGTGGTATGTGATCGCGCACAACAGTAAGACGTATCTCCTTGTACTCCCTCAAAGGCCAGTAACACCCCCCCAAAGTGTTCATCAAGGCGTTGTGTGATCTCATGGAGGGTAAGATTGGTCGCCGTGTGGCTAACAAGACAGAACCCCTTCCGTTCAAAAATTCCGTTTTCCTGCCGTTAGAAGAATACAATCAGAAGTGCCAGTTGAGACTGACTGCCAACGTGAGTATAGAATTCAGCAAAGGCATAAAACAACTGTTAGGACTGCGTGATAATGTGTATGCGGGTCCTACCGAAGTAGGCTTCACGGCCGAGTTCACCTACAGTACAATGGTCATGCGTGGTGGTTTGTATGACCTGTACATCTACTCAGAGGTGCTTGATGCACACATTGTCCAAGACACCAACGTACCCATACTACGCGTTTGCTCGGTGAAAGGGAAGTACGGGGATCAAGCTACCCACAGTTTCAAGCACATCGTTTATCTACCCGTCGGTCAGACCGATATTAGGTCCATCATCATCGATATAAGAGACGATACCGATCAACCGATTGCATTCGAGCGTGGGAAAGTGGTGCTGACACTTCATTTCCTTCAAGTCCGAGTGGTTCACTTTGCATAATGAAGGTGCCTTATCAATACAATACATCCAGTTACGTCGAACATTACACCAAACAAGTCTGGGGTAGTCTACCCGTGTTCAGTGGAGTGCGTATTCAGCGAGAGCATGGGCTGGGGAAAATACTCGGGAGCATCGTCAAAAACGTTTCTTCCGCGTGGCGTCAAAGCAGTCGGCAAACAGCGAGCCAAAGAAGCAGGAGGGGTCTTGGTCGCCAAAGCACAACGCACGGTGGGGAATAAAAGACCTGCACTGCCGAGACCAATACCCCATCCGCCAAGTGTTTTCCGTCCCTAAAGGTAATATGATCGACAATCAAGAAAATTTATTTCTAGGGGGTTTGCCGAAGCGCTTAACAATTGCCTGTGTGGAGAACGTCAGCTATAATGGGGCAATCACGAGGAATCCGTTTAACCTAAAATCGTTCAACATCAATTTCGCGGCCCGACATCTGGATGGACAACAGGTCCCAGCACGTCCCCTACAACCTAAATTCCGAACAATTACATTCGGAGCGATCTGAACCTCTTCGCAGCGACCGGGCAAATCAACCAGGACGAAAGAAATATGATTAGCCGAGAAGATTTCGGGCAAGGGTATACGTTGTTCTGCTTCGATCTTACACCCACCTTAGACAACGATCATCAGCTGAGTCTCGTCAAGAAAGGCAACTTACGCTTGGAACTCCATTTGGGCACACCATTACCGAAAACCGTCAATGTGATTTGCTACGCTGAGTTTAACAACATCATTCAAATCGATAAAAGCCGTAACGTCCTGTGTGATTACGTCACTTAACACGGATACAGAGCAGATAACCACCGTGCTGCAAAACAATACGTGGACACGTACGGTGTTTCAAGGGGTCAAGGAAACGTCATACCCCTACATTATAAATATCCTGCCGCCTACGTCCTTAACACGGATCCAATGGAGCGGCGCGGTCAACATTGGATGGCTGTGTACTTGACAGAACAGCAGGGCGAATACTTCGATACGTACGGCCTGCCACCCCTCCATCCCGATTTCACAGACTTCATGGACGAAGGCACAGAGACCTGGTGTTGGAACAGTCAAGCGTTGCAAAGCCTGACCAGTAGCGTGTGCGGACAATATTGCTTGTTTTACCTGTACCATCGATGCTGAGGAAGAACGCTACCCACCATCGTACAGATGTTTGACGAGTACCCCAAAGCCGTGGATCGAGATGTATTAGTGTATGACTGGGTCGCACATCATTTCAATGTACAAGCCCTGTTCTGGGCTTAAATTCTATCCATTTCAATCTACAAGCCCCTGTTCCGGGCTTCAGTTTTCACGCCGTTGTTCTCACGTTGCTGTTGTTATTTATTGTTGAATAAAAAACAAAACCCTGTCTTGTGTGTTTTCTGTTTGAGCATAAACAAGTGGCCGTCAAGGCCCAATTCTTTAGCAGACATGTGGGATTCTAATCTTAACCAAACATGTATAAGCCAGACAATGAATGGGCTGGGAAAGTAGCAAACCAGTGGCCTAGGATGGTGCCAATCAATATAACAAATCAATGCCCAGAAAACAAACATAGGCATTAAGGCGCTGATATGTACATAGCCTGCCTGAGGCATGGTCAGCACTTCAGAATTTCCGTTTGTCTACTACTCCTCGATTTTTTTAAGCCCCGTACGATGTAGTGAAAAATGCATATCTTCACACTTGACTGTAGGTTGTCCTTTTGGTCTGTATGCTTTATAATGCTACAGGCTGGCTGGTATTGATCCTCACCCTCTGATCAATTTTGATTGGTCAAAAACTATGATTCTCGTGACGTAATGTCCTAGACAACTGATTTTTGACGGTAAACTGAATGTAAAGTGCTCCTTACCAAAACGTATACGCTTTTCCGAGGCAAAAATACATCACAGCTCCGAGGAATCATTGGCGGAACCAGATATCATTAGAAAGCCTGTATCCCGAACTTTCCATGGATATAATTACATTCCAAGAAGAACGCATTATAGACGGGGATGGAAAAGTTATTCGCTCTCGAAATGTTCCGACACGTGCAAGCAAAACCGCATGCAAAATTATGCATGACTCTCACACCACATCGGCGGGAACAAATGGCGATCTTTGGGATAATAACACCTCTCAGTTAGCCACCTGGTTAGCAAGGTAAGCCCAAAGAACTATATTTTCAAAGAATGCAAGGTTGTCTTGAAAAATGTATCTCTAAGTATGATAAATTTTCGATTTTCCATCAGGACAAACAAACAAGCTACGGCTGAACAAATTTGGCGGCAGTTCGTCCGCTCTAAGTCAGTAAATTGCCGAACTTCAAAAATCCATCTCTCAATAATCAGAATGTCTTACATGCTGACACTTTATGACTAAATCGTACAATATCTGTACTTTCTAAGCTTAGTTGGATTTGTCATGAAATTATCTATAAATAATACACTCAGCACTTTTTGTGACATAGTAAAACGCAGTTGACCGCTGTCTTCCTATAGGCTGCAATAGGATGTACAAAAAGCCGACTCAAATATAAAAATTATTTTATCCGTAAATATGAAACAGCCAAACTTGTTATGTCAGGACAATATTCTCTTATGTGTGTACTTCCTATTTCCTACAGGAATTTATGCAATATGTATTCCTTCTGTGAATAACTCACAATTTACTGAGGGCTGGTAGCGTGCCGTCTCTAGGTCACGTGGGGTAAACCGTCCTCCTCCCCTCTCCCCCTCTCACCCATTTTTTAGTTTTACTTCCCCGGGTTGAAATCCCTTCCCTTTTTTAATTACCGGTATCCGATCCGGTGGTTTATTAGCCAGCCCAGTGCCACGGCTGGAAAAATTTACCCGCCCACGCTCTGGGAAATACCCGTTGTCATGGAAATTTCCGCGGCGTAGCACTAGATACCCCAGGCGTAGCACTAGATGCCCTAGTAGTATATAGACAGCATTTAAAGTTAAGTTCTCCCCGGATGTAACTATGACGTCACAACTTCATATGGTGGCGCCATCTGTACACTTTGGATGCAAAGGAGGAAACGTGGCGGTGGGGAGGTCACGGGGAGGTCACAGAGGTCAAGCGCAAATAAAACATGTTTCGAGTATCCTTTCCCGCGGATGTAACTGTGATGTCACTTCCGGTTGGGTTGAAAGAGGCGTGGCCTTTGGTACATGTCTAGACTTGTTGGTGTGTGTTGATGTACTGGGGGTTATCCCCACAATGGTGGCTAATGGCGGCCTAGTCCGCCATGTTGGAAAATGGCGGCATTTTAGTCGGCCATGTTGGAAAATGGGGGCATTTTAGTCGGCCATGTTGGAAAATGGCGGCATTTTAGTCGGCCATGTTGGAAAATGGCGGCATTTTAGTCGGCCATGTTGGAAAAATGGCGGCATTTTAGTCGGCCATGTTGGAAAATGGCGGCATTTTAGTCGGCCATGTTGGAAAATGGCGCGTGTTGGAGCTAGGGGAGCCACTAGTGGACCGATGGGGTCGAGTGAGGTATCAAAGTGAAGCATATGTGAGGGGGCATCTAATGGGCTGGGTGTGGGATTGAAATAGCGGCATTCTGCGCATGCGCGGTGGCCCAAGGGTATGAAAATAGCCGTGTTGGAGCTAGGGGAGCCCCTAATGGACCGATGGGGTCGAGTGAGGTATCAAAGTGAACCTTATGTGAGGGGGCATCTAATGGGCTGGGCGTGGGGTTGAAATATCGGCATTCTGCGCATGCGCGGTGGCCCAAGGGTATGAAAATAGCCGTGGTGGAGCTAGGGGAGCCACTAATGGTCCGATGGGGTCGAGGGAGGTATCAAAGTGAAGCATTCGTGAAGGGGCATCTGATGGGCTGGGTGTGGGGTTGAACTATCGACATTCTGCGCATGCGCGGTGGCCCAAGGGTATGAAAATAGACGTTTTGGAGCTAGGGGAGTCCCTAATGGTCCAATGGGGTCGAGTGAGGTATCAAAGTGAAGCATTCGTGAAGGGGCATCCAGTCTTGGGTGGGTGCATGTAAAAAAATTTCTGAAAAAAAAAACGGAACACGGACTTTATCGAAAAATCCGGGAAAATGCCTATATGGGGTATGGGGGTATATAGGTCGCCGGGCTTAACGGGGCTTGCCTATCAATAGAGTTATCTCCCCCTAGTTCCAGGGTGGGTGTATGTAAAATTTTTCCTGAAAAAATACGGAACACGGACTTTATTCTAAATTACGCGAAAATGCCTATATGGGAAACCTACTTCTAGACATTTGCGGTAGGGTTGTTTGGATTTGTTTTTCACGTCTCGTCATTTAGAACATGATAGGAAGTGTCCCGGAGCGAATCGGTGAAATTTTTGAAAAAGTACGATATAGCCCCATATAGGCCCATACTGGGGGTATAGGATCAATGTTTGTCCCCCTGGGAAACCTACTTCTATACATTTGCGGTAGGGTTGTTTGGATTTGCTTTTCACGTCTCGTCATTTAGAACATGATAGGAAGTGTCCCGGAGCGAAACGGTAAAATTTTTGAAAAAAGTCACCGAGACCCATATAGACCCATATACTATAGTCCCATACTGGGGGTATAGGACCAATGTTTGTCCCTCTGGGAAACCTATTTCTATACATTTGCGGTAGGGTTGTTTGGATTTGTTTTTCATGTCTCGTCATTTAGAACATGATAGGAAGTGTCCCGGAGCGAAACGGTGAAATTTTTGAAAAAAGTCACCGCGGCCTGGGTAGGCCCATAGGCCTATACTGCATGGCTATGGGTGTATAGGTCCATACGGGATGGACGTTTTGGAGTCTATGTGGGCCACTAATGGGCCGATGGGGTCGAGTGAGGTCTTATTGTGAAGCTCTCATGCAGGAACACTTGACTACACTAATGGTTCGTACGTTGTCAATAGTCTGCGCATGCGCAGCCTGGCCGTAGTATAGAAAGCAGGCATTTTTGGGGGTGTGTGTGGGTGTGTTTGGGTTAGAGATGCACCGCTATGGGTCCGAATGGGTCGTGGAAGGTGTCAAAGTGAAGCTTGTGTGGGGTAGAGTCATAATGGCGTGGTTTTAAATGCAAGTCGCGTCAATCTGCGCATGCGCAGTTGGTTGTAGTAAGTAAAGTGGTCATTTCGGGGTAGTGAAGGAAGGTATTTGGGGTAGAGATGGACCATCCTTGGTTCAATGCGTCCTGGAAGGTGTCATGTTGTCGCTCTCGGGGTGTAGACTTCGATTTGAGGGATCTCCACAGCATCTGTGACGTCATCGGTGACGTCATCGGTACGAGTAGTAGCGAAAGTGGACATTTTGGGGTAGTGAAGGAAGGTATTTGGTGTAGAGAGGGACCATCCCTGGTCCGAATGCGTCGTATGAGGTGTCATCTTGTAGCAACGCCCGCCAACGCCAAGCTTAACGCTTCAACGCCCTGGTGAAATAGCTTAGAAGTTCTGCTTTTCTAGATATTCCATGGAATTGTCACTAATTCTTCGAAATGCAGTGACGCCCGTCAACGCTCGTAGTTACGCCTTAACGCTCTAACATAACGCCTTGACGCCATGATATAGACCGGAGAGAGAACAACAACAACAACAACAACGATGACACATGAGAGAACAACAACAACAAGAAGTTTTTTCATATGGTTTATTTTCCCCAATGTTACAGCATACCCACGCTAGGGGAGCCGCGTTGGGTATGTTTACAACTCAAAAAGACTCTTGCCCAATCAGAGGCCACCATTTGCATCTGTCATATTCGTTCCTGTCCGTTAGATGTATTCTTGTCCAATCAGAAGTCGCCATTTCAGCAAGTTCCATCTTCGACCATGTTGGCTCTGAACCGTTTATTCTAATCATCGTCGGACAGGCCTGGATATTCTTCGGGCAGCATGTCCTGAAACAGTTGTTTGCGCATTCTGATCGCATTTTCCAGGGCCTCGGTGGGTGGTAGCCCCATAGCCTCTTTCAAGTGACGCTTGGTCTTCATGATGGACCTGTGCGTGGGATCGCCTTTCATTTCAAGCGGTAGTAAGGTATACTGTTCATAGATCGCCATGGCTGTTTTCCTGATGCGGGGGCGCATTTGGGTGTACGTCTGTTGTAAATTATCCTCTCCGGCGTCCTCAATCGCTGCAGCGTAAGTATTGATAGCTGCCGTCACAATACGATCCCAGAAGGTAGGTTCTGCCTCACTTTCCACGGACGTATGCTGACTATCTGAGGTCAAGCTCCCCGCATCGCTAGATAGACTCTCGGCAATCTCTGTTTCGGTATCAGTCGGTACACTCTCAGCAGTCTCTGTATCAGCATCCGCCTCAACGGACTTCTCAGAGTCTTCAATCCCATGTATAGTTTTCTGGTGTCGCATCATATCGTAACGTCTGGTGAACGTGCGTTCGCACTCAGAGCAAGTATAAGTCATGTTGACGGTTGAACGTCGACTGTGCGTGTTTTTGGAAATACGCTCGCTTTTATAGAGAGTAACGCCCGTCAACGCTTAGCTTAACGCTTCAACGCCCTGGTGAATTAGCTCAGAAGCTCTGATTTCCATGGAATTGACACCAATTCATCGAAATGCAGCGACGCCCGTCAACGCCGTCGTTACGCCTTAACGCCCGTCTCAACGCCTTAACGCCCGTCTCAACGCCTTAACACACTTTCTTAACGCTTTAACGTCGCTTAATGATGCGTTCAAACAAATGTTGCTTTTGTGCTATTGCTCTGACATACGCCGCTTTCCAGGTCATGTTGGATCCGCCATTTTGGAGCCGCCATGTTGGATCCGCCATTTTGGAACCGCCATCTTGGATATGTCCCATAATGCACCGGGTCAAAATACTCACTTCTGATTGGACGAGAGCTCTGTGACGGATTTGAAATACTCGCTTCTGATTGGTGTACGTCGCTAAAGGTGACCGGAATTGACCTTTGACCCCGGCGCTGTGGAGCTCAGATCTCGGAAGTGACATTTGCATACGACCTCTGTGAGGTCACTTCCGCTTCCGTTCACGTGACCGGAACTGACCTTTGACCCCGGCGCGCGCGGTGTAAAGGTTTCCACCGCGGTGGAAACCTTTGCGCGCCGGGGTCAAAGGTCAGTTCCGGTCACGTGAACGGAAGCGGAAGTGACCTCACAGAGGTCGTATGCAAATGTCACTTCCGAGATCTGAGCTCCACAGCGCCGGGGTCAAAGGTCAGTTCCGGTCACCTTTAGCGACGTACACCAATCAGAAGCGAGTATTTCAAATCCGTCACAGAGCTCTCGTCCAATCAGAAGTGAGTATTTTGACCCGGTGCATTATGGGACATATCCAACATGGCGGCTCCAAAATGGCGGCGTATGTCAGAGCAATAGCACAAAAGCAACATTTGTTTGAACGCATCATTAAACGACGTTAAAGCGTTAAGAAAGTGTGTTAAGGCGTTGAGACGGGCGGTAAGGTGTTGAGACGGGCGTTAAGGCGTAACGACGGGCGTTGACGGGCGTCGCTGCATTTCGATGAATTGGTGTCAATTCCATGGAAATCACAGCTTCTGAGCTAATTCACCAAGGCGTTGAAGCGTTAAGCTAAGCGTTGACGGGCGTTACTGTCTATAAAAGCGAGCGTATTTCCAAAAACACGCACAGTCGACGTTCAACCGTCAACATGTCTTATACTTGCTCTGAGTGCGAACGCACGTTCACCAGACATTACGATATGATGCGACACCAGAAAACTATACATGGGATTGAAGACTCTGAGGAGTCCGTTGAGGCGGATGCTGATACAGAGACTTCTGAGAGTGTACCGACTGATACCGAAACAGAGATTGCCGAGAGTCTATCTAGTGATGCGGGGAGCTTGACCTCAGATAGTCAGCATACGTCCGTGGAAAGTGAGGCAGAACCTACCTTCTGAGATCGTATTGTGACAGCAGCTATCAATACTTACGCTGCAGCGATTGAGGACGCCGGAAAGGATAATTTACAACAGACGTACACCCAAATGCCTCCCCGCATCAGGAAAACAGCCATGGCGATCTATGAACAGTATACCTTAATACTACCGCTTGAAATGAAAGGCGATCCCACGCACAGGTCCATCATGAAGACCAAGCGTCACTTGGAAGAGGCTATGGGGCTACCACCCACCGAGGCTCTGGAAAATACGATCAGAATGCGCAAACAACTGTTTCAGGACATGCTGCCCGAAGAATATCCAGGCCTGTCCGACGATGATTAGAATAAACGGTTCAGAGCGAACATGGTCGAAGATGGAACTTGCTGAAATGGCGACTTCTGATTGAACAAGAATACATCTAACGGGCAGGGACGAATATGACAGATGCAAATGGTGGCCTCTGATTGGGCAAGAGTCTTTTTGAGTTGTAAACATACCCAACGCGGCTCCCCCAGCGTGGGTATGCTGTAACATTGGAGAAAATAAACTATATGAAAAAACTTCTTGTTGTTGTTGTTCTCTCATGTGTCATCGTTGTTGTTGTTGTTGTTGTTCTCTCTCCGGTCTATATCATGGCGTCAAGGCGTTATGTTAGAGCGTTAAGGCGTAACGACGGGAGTCGACGGGCGTCACTGCATTTTGAAGAATTAGTGACAATTCCATGGAATATCTAGAAAATCAGAACTTCTGAGCTATTTCACCAGGGCGTTGAAGCGTTAAGCTTGGCGTTGGCGGACGTTGCTAAAAGATGACACCTCATACGAATCATGCCTGAGACTCACTCACTCACTCACCCACCGTCGTTAGTGCGTCCATGGGTTAAGACGGGCGTTGGGGACGCCTCACGGGCGTTTTACACGCCTCACTCACTCACTCACTCACTCACTCACACGCGCGAGAACGTCAACGCCCTGTGGTGGTGGTAGGAGCTCCCGTGTGGCAGAGCTCTTGGATCTGAGCTCTTGGAGCTCATCAGAAGTGAATATTTTGACCCGGTGCATTATGGGACATATCCAAGATGGCTGTTCCAAAATGGCGGATCCAACATGGCGGCTCCAAAATGGCGGCGTATGTCAGAGCAATAGCACAAAAGCAACATTTGTTTGAACGCATCATTAAACGAGTTAAAGCGTTAAGAAAGTGTGTTAAGGCGTTGAGACGGGCGTTAAGGCGTTGAGACGGGCGTTAAGGCGTTGAGACGGGCGTTAAGGCGTCACGACGGGCGTTGACGGGCGTCGCTGCATTTCGATGAATTGGTGTCAAATCCATGGAAATCAGAGCTTCTGAGCTAATTCACCAGGGCGTTGAAGCGTTAAGCTAAGCGTTGACGGGCGTTACTGTCTATAAAAGCCAGCGTATTTCCAAAAACACGCCATCAGATGCCCCTTCACGAATGCTTCACATTGATACCTCATATGACCCCATTGGACCATTAGTAACTCCCCTAGCTCCAAAATGTCTATTTCCATACCCTTGGGCCACCGCGCATGCGCAGTATGCCGATATTTCAACCCCACACCCAGCCCATCAGATGCCCCTTCACGAATGCTTCACTTTGGTACCTCACTCAATCCCATTGGACCATTAGTGGCTCCCCTAGCTCCAAAAAGTCTAGCGGGACCCATACAGGGTCCAGTTTTCGACACTAGGTGACCAAATCCCGACGAAATGGCCAGTTTTCGACACCGGATGTGCCGCCATCTTGAACATACGTGCCGCCATCTTGGATATGTCCCATAATGCACCGGGTCAAAATACTCACTTCTGATTGGACGAGAGATCTGTGATGGATTTGAAATACTCGCTTCTGATTGGACGAGAGCACCGCATTGCGTCTGCACATGCGCAGAATGATATTCCTACCGCACACCCAGCCCATCAGATGGCCCTTCACGAATGCTTCACTTCGATACCTCACTCGACCCCATTGGACCATTAGTAGCTCCTCTAGCTCCAAAACGTCTATTTTCATACCCTTGGGCCACCGCGCATGCGCAGAATGCCGATATTTCAACCCCACACCCAGTCCATCAGATGCCCCTTCACGAATGCTTCACTTTGATATCTCACTCGACCCCATCGGTCCATTAGTGGCTCCCCTAGCTCCAAAACATCTATTTCCATACCCTTTGGCCACCGCGCATGCGCAGAATGCCGTTATTTCAACCCCACACCCACAGCCATTTTCCAACATGGCCGCCTAAAAACACAGCCATTTTAAAAGATGGCCGCCTAAAAACACAGCCATTTTAAAAGATGGCCGCCTAAAAACACAGCCATTTTAAAAGATGGCCGCCTAAAAACACAGCCATTTTAAAACATGGCCGCCTAAAAACACAGCCATTTTAAAACATGGCCGCCTAAAAACACAACCATTTTAAAAGATGGCCGCCTAAAAACACAGCCATTTTAAAACATGGCCGCCTAAAAACACAGCCATTTTAAAACATGGCCGCCTAAAAACACAGCCATTTTAAAACATGGCCGCCTAAACCCCAGTACATACACCAACAAGTCTAGATGTATACTTAGCTGTATGAAGACAAATTCTGACGGTCTGTAAAAGTTTGTGCAGGGAGGCCTCTGTATCCTTAATTACATAATTATCCTGGAATGTACAAGCACATCGAGTTGTCTCCCGAAATACTCGCTTCTGATTGGACGAGAGCTGC
>JAVTVY010035554.1:0-14107 GCA_036873755.1 Hanleya hanleyi | reverse complement strand
ACCGCCGTGGATGTACCGCAGCTCAACCATGCTTTTGTAACGCAACTCAACCATGTTTTCATTGGGCTTGTTCATGTGAAGACCATGGCGATCTTGTCTTGGCTCAACACCGGGGTTACGGAAGGAGAACACGTTTGTTTCAACTAATAACTGGTCAGATTAAGACTAGATTTAACAATAACAAAAAAACAGGCGTAATATTTGTAGACATATTGTATGATGTATGTACGTATCCTTTGGGAAAACGGTATCATTGAATTAATAGGGAAATGCGTCAGGCTCATTAAGATAATTTGCAAGAGTCAAACGTGTATTTTTCATAATTTACCATAAAAACAGAATGTGTATACTTTTTGTGAAATACGAAACAGAAATGAGGGGTCACCAATGTAGTTCTTTAAATAGTAAGAGTATAACAGACACTAGTTAATGGAGCAATTTCCAACCCCAAGTCCATTCAGAGGATGTGGGGCGGGGAATTGGGGTGTCTATGGAAAATAGTTTTGGGGTTTCGTCTGTTAGGCATCTATAATTATGTATTTTTGCTGATCGTGAATACGGATGAATGTTTGGGATATACGATAAGCATTACCTCCATCCCCAGGAGGACCCGGCATGCATTGTCGAACCGTTGAATCTAACAGGCCAACCTGATGGTTGGTCCTACTCAAATGGTTTTGTTGTGCTGGATATCAGTTTTAGGGGGGCCAGGTCCGGAGAACCTAGGTCCCCTATTGAAGTCGTTCGGATTCTTATTCCACATGATTTGTGTCACTGATATCTCAATAACGATGCGAACTATTAAGCCCAAACTTTCAGGATATGTTCTGGTGGGTGTGATCCTCTCCTCTGAAACCGCTAAACCGACTGATGCGACACTTGGTACAGATGATCATCGGATCCAGGTCTCTGAAAACTATCTCTTAGAACTTTCTCCGCGGAACATGATGGCCGCCATCATCCAATCAAAATGGTTTGTTTTTCAAGTAACGGATTTGGGCGGGAAAAGTTCGGAAATATATGTTATACGATGTGGCGATCACGAATATGCAAAAAATGTTGTTCCTGGGTCACGTGGATTGGCCGCCATCTTGACTTTTGTGCAAAACTTTACAAATTTTGCGAGGCTTTATTCTCTTGAAACCTGATTTCTAGTCTGCTGCACTATGTCCGGAAGGCGATTATCTGTTGCACTGAAAGCAACTGCTGTTGATTGGCTGAAATGTTTGGCGGTCAAATTGAATTTAACCCAAAATGTACCGAGATCTTCTCCTCGAAACCGCTGAATCGATCGATACGACACTTGGTACAGATGACCGAGAAATGACGGTTTCTCAAACTTATATCTGACAAATCAAAATAGTCAGATTTTCAAGTAACGGATTTGGACGGGGAAAGTAACGAAATATATGCTATATGATATGCCGATCATGAATATGCAAACATTTTGCCCCTAGGTCACGTGTTTTGGCCGCCATCTTGAATTTTATGAAAAACGTTACACATTTTGCAAGGGGTTATTCTCTTGAATCCCGGTAGGTACAGATGACTAGGTTGCTCTGAAATATCGAGAAAGCTATCGTGTCATGTTATATTGAAGGAAAATACTGTTGTTGAGCTGAACGGTTTGGCAGTCATATAGAATTGACATAGTTTCCTACAAAAATCTGCATGTGAAACCGCTAAACAGGATTCTCTAAAACATGGTAAACATGATCGTTGGAAATCATTGCCAATTTGGCAATGGCAGGTAAGTATGTTAATTCAAAATGGCCGCCAATGACAGGCAAATTTGAGTGATTTTTTAAGTACTGACTTTGTACGAGAAAGTTAAAACATATATCCTATATGACATGGCGTGTTACTACACATACGCACCGGGCCTCTGGTATAGACGACAGCACTGTGTAGACCTGTGTAGAACTGGTCCCCGGTAGCCGCTGCTCGCAGCTCTAATTAGGGGACCAGGTCCCCAATTGAAATCGTTCAGATTAATATTATTATTATTCCACATGATTTTGTCTGCGACGGATTGAGCCCAAACTTCCAGGATATGTTCTGGTCGACAAGAGCTAGTGCATATACCATGTTTGTTTGTTGGTTCTGATTGGTCAGATGCCTTGGCAGTCATCTTGGGTTTAGCTCAAAATCTTAAAGATCTTCTCTGAAACCGCTGCACCAATCGATGTTAAACTTGGTAAACATGATCAATGGATCGAATTCTCTTATCCTTAGATTTAAAAAGTTCATCCGTTAAGAAAGATGGCCGCCATCTACCAATCAAATTGGATGGACTTTCAAGTAACGGATTTGGACGGGACAAGTTATGAAATATATATTGTATGATATGGCGATTCCGAATATGCAAAAATGTTGTTCTTAGGTCACGTGGTTTGGCCGCCATCTTGACTTTTGTGAAAAAACTTTAGCAATTTTGCAAGGGCTTATTCGCTTTAACCCTGATAGGTACAGATTTTTAGGCTCCTGCAATATATCGGGGAGGCCGTGGTCTGTTGCACTGAAATTAAAACTGTTGATTGGATGAACGGTTTCGTGGCCTTATTGGATTTAACCCCAAACCTTCTAAGATCAGCTCTTGCGAAACCACTGAACCGATTGATGCGAAACTTGGCACGGAAGATTAATAGGTCGAGCTCTCTCATTAGCCTGTTTAGAAACTTTCTACGTAAAACAAGATGGCTGCCAGCGACCAATGAAAATTGTTGGATTTGGAAGTAACTGATTTGAACGGGAAAAGTTATGATATATATACTGTATGATATGGCGATCACGAATAGGCAAAGTCTTTGCTCCTAGGTCACGTGGTTTGGCCGCCATATTGAATTTTGTGAAAACTTCACCACTTTTTTCAAGGGCTTATTCTCTTGAACCCTGATAGGAACAGATTTATAGGCTACTGCGGTATATCGGGAAGGCCAAGGTCCGTTGCACTGAAAGCAAATACTGTTGATTGGCTGAACGGTTTGGCGGTCACATTTTGTTATAGACCTGGACACTAGGCACTTTGTAAACCTGGTCCCAATTATCAAGAGCGATTCCTGTAATGTTCTGCTTCACACCCACTCTTTTAGCAGGTGTCCATGTATACACGTTGAATAGACTTAGATACAAAAATCGAAGAATAAATTATGTAATAAGCCTGCGTCACTGTCAGATGACAATAGGGATGTAAGTTCTTATTTAGAACACCAATGTGTAAGACCCGTCGCCGACCAAGCGCTTATTACAATCACGCTAAGATTTGACGTCACACCCATGGCAACAGAATGTTTCTCAATTCTTTTATATCCAGAAATAAATCCTGCGTAACATATCAAATCTTACTGAATCGTGGTAGCATAATGAGGAAAACCCTAAAACTGGAAAAATACAATATGGCCACCACCTGTCATAAACATTCCTAACATAATGAAGGTAGGAGAAAGATCTGAGGAATCTTAGTGATTTTAAGAGTGTCAGTATTCCGATATAAGCCAAATCGACACATATCATAATTTGGTACCATTTGACCAGTAAATCGCTTTAGAACAGTAGATAGTAAAGCGAAAGTTCAAAGTCATTGCACTGGTTGAGACCAGACAGAATATAAAAGTCAAGACTTAGTGGAATTTGGTCACAAAAGATAACCAAAATAGGACCATATGAAAACGGTGATATTACTGACCAATAACAGGTATGAAACAGCAGATAGCAAACGAAAGTTTGAAGTCAGTGAATTGGGTGGATTCGGTTCGTCAATGTCTAGGTCAAACTTGATGGAAATATGTTTCAAAATCTGGATAAAATATTACTATATGAAGGAAAATGTAACGAATGTATGACAAACGTATCAGTCAACCGACGAGAGAAAAATGCAAATACGCCAACTTATCGTATTTATTCAATCATTTCCGACTGAATCATTTTCTCATAATTATTCAAATATTTGCAATGATTCAGTCTTTCATCAAATTAGATGTGCGTTCGTTTTGAGTTCTCCCTTCCACAAATTTTCCAGTAACAGCCATGTGATCATTTCCAAGTATAGTTTCTGCTGCTAAGTGACTTAACACAAGTTTGAGGAATTTTTAACTACACTGTACAAGAGGTATAGTACGGACATTCTTTTGGTAGAATCGCTCATGTACATCCGTACAGGCAACGTGTCTAGTGTCAGATTCAACCTGATACATTGTGATGGAGATCCAGGGTCACTTAGCTAGGTACAGGTGCAGCACAAAGATAAATCAGAAAAGCTAAAGAAGACAATTTCCTTGATAGCTCACAAATAGAAATCATCACATCTACTGATTAGGATGATACTAATGGTATAATGATCGGAATTAGCACTTAAAGTGAACTTGACCACAAAATGCTCCTTCAAGTCCACGACAATGCCATTCTCCAACCGCAGATAATGATACCATATTCCAGAATTCTAGTTTCTTCAACTGATGCTCCAAATAAGAGCCAGGAATGCAAAAATCAATCAAGTATAACCGTTATCCCTTGCTTCTACTAGACTAGTCTATATACTATAATATATATTCAACCACTGTAATTAGTTCCGAGCAGTGTAGTAAGGAGTGTGTCGATCTAGATCACTATCAGACATATGTAAACTATACTGGAGCATCAAATACTTTAATATAACCGTCAAATCCGAAGTTAAGTAGCCAGTTGTAGTCCATAAAATAGTTTAAAACAGTGACAGAAGAAAAAACTTTCAGAAATTACACCATCCATCCACTGCATTTTTAGTTTCTTCCACAAGATTCTGTCACTTTGTAAGATATACTCCTTTACTTCACTAAGGAGATAAAAATGAAATATGTAACACATGGTAGATCTATACCGAAAAACTATATAGGACTTTAAACTCAGATAAGAAGGTCGATGTAGTGTAACTGAATGTCCTGTTATTCTGCCCACTTAGCTACAAGATGTAACCATTAATGTGAATGGGCCTCTTGGCAAGGGTTTTGCTGCATTGGACTCATTCATACAATAAGAAGCCGTTAAGAACCAAGTTATACGAAAACTAAATTGTTATTGGAAAGGATCTTAAAAGAGTGATGAGCAGCTTTCACAAATGCCTGCAAGATTACATTAATCTTCAATATGCTATATTTATTGCTGACTTCGGTGGTATAGTCTAGTGAAGTTGGTTCCTTTGATTCTCAATTGTGAGAATTTTCTCTAGATGTCCCTCTGATTCCCAGATAAAATTAGAGTCAATCCTGCAAGAAATAGGGTCAAATAGGCGTATAGTATTATATCCAACTAACACTGAACCCTCATTTCTCTATCTACTATCGTGGTCGTTACCATCAATGGTCACAATTAATGATCCCATGTCTCTGTTTCTTTCCTAGTGGAGTTTGTGAAGCTAACCCCACCCGGTCATCCCTTTCCATCCACAAAACGTGCTATAGATCTACCTCATTTAGGTGACCGGTAATGGTGACCTATAGTGTGAGTGTTGGCCATTTTGATTTTTCCAAGTTTAAGGATTGCCCTAGCACCATATATATCAGAATGTCCATCAAAGTCTGGCTTCATTATTCGTGACCATTTGACTGTCTCCAATCCATCCACTACAGCTGCTACTGTTAGAGATTAACTATTAGACAATCATACCATACATGACTTGCCACATGTCTTTAATTTGACTTACATTGTTTTATTGATACACTCTAAGTTATTAGAAAGTCTTAGATCGTGTTTCTACCTCCGTTATATTATAAGATGTGGTGATATTTATGACAGTTGACGGTCATACTGTTTTCCCCAATTTTAGGTGTTTCGTTGCATTATTCTGGATTTAATACAGTTGAGAATCCTTTTGTGGCAATTAGTGACCTTATTTTGTCTTAGGATGGGGTCACCACCAGAATTTCAACTGGTTAACAAATAGGTCAAAATGGGTGACTATGCACAGAGGGCCAAGGCCCACTACCAGAATTTCATCATATAAAGATGACAATTAGGAAATATATTTGATTGTGTTTGTTCATGTGAAGATCATGACGATCTTGTCTGGAATCGCCGCGGGTTAAGGAAGTATCAAGTTCATTTTATTTTTCAGAGACCTATTTATTCAATGATATTTGATGAAAGACCCATTCCACACCTAGCATTGTGTACAGAAGTCAGAATCAGTTATCGGTTTTAATTGACTGGAACAAGACACAAGGTGTTGGTCCAGTTAAGTAAGGTCATACTGAGCATATTGATCCTTCCAATTATTCTCCTATCAAATATACGGTTAACATTCTCACTCAGAGGAAACATCCTTTAAGAACGAACATAGTTGGCCTAGAGAAATATTGAACAGAGAGCCCGTGGACCACTCTGGAGGAACTTTATTTCTCGAGTAGATATAAAGCGTTTCGCTCTACACGTCTGTGGTAATATCCTGCCAAAAAACACTAATTCAGTTAGTCAATTGCTCTAGTAAACTGCATAGACGTATGCCGTTTTGCGTTCATCGTATTTTTACCAGTGGAACGATTTAAATATCCGAGTTATATAGAAAAAATATAGTCAATTATATTTTAAATTCCCATTAGGGCTTTAATTCAAAGCGAAGTGTCGTCAAATACAGCTTTGTTACAAATTCACGTAAACCACTTTATTTCACCAAAACTCTATTCATCTGATTCCAGTCGTTGGCGACGGGCGGGCTGTAACTTCTATTATCCGCTTTATATTCAATATCAGTTTTTGTAAATTACGTTGGATTTTTGTTTCGACTGTCTACAAGGGACGGAGAGATATAATGGTTGTTTTCTGGCTTGTGACAACTCTTTTGAGTCAGTCAGTCGACTTTTCATAGTATTTTCGCGAAGTCAATACTATTTCGTGAGAGTATGAATTGCGAAGAACCGCCGGCCATTCTCTGACAGCTTTTGACGGCGTTGAAGAGTTGATTCACTGTTAAGCGCTTGTACAACGTCTTTTGAACGTTATTGACGGTCTGTTAGTTGACCGAAGCAATCTCTTGATCGTCTTGTTCCTCTCTTTACTAATGTAACTCCTATAGAAAACTTGTATCTCGCTTCAAACATCCAGATCTCTTTGTCTTTCCGTGTTTGGGTACAAACGAATTCTACACCAGTCAGCGACTGACTGGTGTGGCTGACAAAAAACTCCAAAGATGGTAATAGTTGATAGCGCACACCTTTTTCCCTTAATGGTCGCCCAGCCACCGCGGTGGCCCTAAAAGTCGAGCTTTTCGCCATTGTTAGGCGTATTTACATACCCCCGTCGAACGGTCTAAATTGAAATATTTTACAGTAAAATGTTTGGTGGACAATGAAAACTGAAACTGAGGACGATATCTAACCATGACCTATTCGCCCAAGTTAAGACCTGACTCCAAAAGGCATTCTTTAAACGCATAAATTTTCATTGCGCCTCAAACATAGACTATTTACTGCTCGGCCTGTGTTTCTTTTGCTCGAGCGGCTACTGTAGTATCGGGTATCCTTGCGCTGTGATCGAGTGCACCTTTCCTGAAAGCTCTACCACTTAACTGGCGACAGTCTCTGTTTAGTAAGGAACGTCTTGGCGGACAGGTATACCAACTCTAGGCTCATCTTTTACCTGCCGTCCTTTACGTCTATCCACTCCCGGGGGGTGAAAATACGTCTAACCCCAGGTGAACGAGAAATGACAAGCTTTTACCCGTACGAGAGTGGAAAACAATCAGGAAATCTAGACGCTCCCTTGGGTCGAGGGTCTTGGAACAATACGTTCTGGTGTTATTTTTTCGAGATAATATCGGTATGTGACACTTCAACGACAACGCGAACACTTTGGATGTGGAGCATTTTATTATTATCCCTTTTTATTATTTTATTTTCACTTTGTTCAGCTCTTAAATTTATTCCTGTCATTGAAACCTCCCTCTTGTTGGACCATATGGCAGTTTATTGAAGCAACCAGGAAGTTTAAAAAGAAAACAGCATGCAAGATTTAACAAAAAAAAATCGAAAAGTTGCGGAGAATATTTGGCTCTAAAATAAATGCAAAAAAGAATGACTAATGTACTGATATAACAAAGGTACTGTGACAAATGAACTGATGTGAAAAAAAAGTGCTGATCTAACAAATTACCTGATTTGATAAAATTGTACGGAGACGACATGACTGATGTACTGCCGTAACAAATGTACTGATGTAACAAATATACCGATGTGGTAAAGACACTGATGTAACAAATGGGAACACCTCAATAATGTGATAAATGAACTGATGTGAAAGTATACTAAAACAAGTTGTGCTAATTATGTGATTAATGTACTGATATAACCTCATATGTAGTCTTGCTAATATCGCACTCGCCTGGAATGAGAAATGGGTATGACAAATGAAGTGATCTCCCGACTGGACTGATGCGACGAATTAACTGATGTGACACATGTACTCGTATGACGAGTGTGCTAATATAAAAAGCAACGCTAATTATCTGATAATTGTACCGATATAACAAGTGTAGCGACTGCTCATTTACTCGTGCTGATATGACAATCGACTGACATGACAAATGGGTATTACAAATGAACTGATCTCACGACTGCACTGATGCGACACATTTACTCAAATACTCGTATGACAAAAGCGTTGATATGACAAATGTACTGATATCGATGATATCAAATATACAGATATGGAAAATGTATGGATTGACAATACTGCATGATTACACAAGTGTTCCGATGTGAACACTGTCCTCACATTCAGCGATATGAAGAAGGAACTTTGCATGGCATATGTGCTGATAACGCAAAAGTACCGATAACGTCGACGTACTGGTTACAGCTGATAGGACAATGGAAATGTCACGAGCATATTGTTGTAATGAAGATATCACGAAAATACTGTTGTAATAGTGATATCACGAACATAATGTTACCACGAATATACTGGTGTAATACTAATATCACGAATATATATCGGTGTAATTATGATATCACGAACATATCGTTATAGTAATTATATCACGAACATATCGTTGTAATAATGATATCACGAACATGCTGTAATAATGATAACCGCACTGCGGTGGTCTAATGGATAGAGTGTCGGCCTCGTGAGCGGTAGGTACTGCGTGCGGTCCGAGGCCGAGTCATACCAAAGACTCGAAAAAAGGAACTTGTTGCTTCTTCGCTTACGCTCAGCATTAAGAGGATATAACAATGACTGGTTCGCTCGGTGTCAGTATAATGTGACAGAGTGGGGTGTTATATCTGCCTACAGCATGATATTTCAGTGGGACAGCACTATAAAATGGCAGCATTAGATCTGCTCTGTTACAAGTAGGTAACCCCAGCCCTCCCCCTCCCCTCCCCTCCCTTCCCTTCTTCGTCGTGATATAGCTGAAAAAGTGTTGAAAGCGACGTTAAACCCTATTCACTCACCCTGTAATAATGATATCACGAACATTCTTTTGTAATAATGATATCAAGAGCGTATTGTTGTAATAATGATATCACCAGCATATTGTTGTAATAATGATGTCACCAGCATATTGTTGTAATAAAGATGTCACGAGCAAGTTTTGGCAATAATGATATCACCTACACAATGTTGTAATAATGATATCACGAAAATATTGTTATAATGATATCACGAACATATTGTAATTATGATATCACGAACATATCTGTGTAATGATGATATCACGAGCATACTGTTATAATAATGATATCACGAGCATATTGTTGTAATGATGATATCACGAACATGTTTGGTAAAAATGATGTCACGGGCATATTTTTGTAAAAATGATATGACGAATACGTTTTGTAATAATGCTATCAGGAATATATTGTTGTAATAATAATATCACGAGAATATTGAACATAGTTTTGTAATAATGATATCGCGAACATGTTTGGTGAAATGATATCACCAACACACTATTTTAATGATATCACGAACATATCGATGTAATAATGATATCGCAAACATATTTTTGTAAAAATGGTATCACGAACATATTGTTGTAATAGTAATATCACGAGAATATTGAACACAATTTTGTAATAATGATATCATGGATATGTTTTTGTAATAATGATATTACGAACATATTGTTGTAATAATGATATCACGAGCATATTTTTTAATAATATCACGAATATAATGTTGTGATAATGATATCTCGAACATATTATTGTAACAATGAGAACACGAACACATTGATGATATAATTTTCCTAGCAGAAATGTACTGATACGAGAAATGAACAAATTTGAAAACAACGTAGAAAAATACAGTACTTCGGAGTAAAGAGTACAATTATTATATAATTTCATATCTATTTTAATATAGCTTTGATTACACAGCAAGCACTCGAGAAGACGTAGTTCGTGCGTTGCTGCGGTTTGCTCAACAGCTATCGTCACTTCAGTATACTGCAAGTATCAGTCATTGCGTAATTTAAAACGTTTGGCAAGTCAAAGACCCCCATTAATCCCTCACGATATGATCGAAATGTTGAAAGAATATTTGACGATCTTTCTAATCAGTCTTGACGAAATCATCAAAGTGTGTTTACTCGTCGCATTTGCCGTAGGTATGCGAATCGTTAAGTATGACAGAATTCACAGGTACTTACGGGCCAAATAAATCCCAAATCAGCTCTGTTGAAACTTGTATATTTGAATTTAATCATTACAGAAGGTATCATCATAGAATATGACACTGTTCAGGAAATATAGTACATATCGCCATAGCAGTGGATGTTAGGCGTGTCCGTTTTATGTCAGCAGGTAAATAGACCATCCTTAACCTTGTTATATCGTGTCACCGATACACTCCGTCATATGACACAATATCGCTCAGCTTGGTGGATCCATAACCACTCGAGGCATTGAAAGGTTAAAATATCAGAACTAAAAGTACTTATTTAAGAGGCTACTTAAATATCCTTATTAATACATATTACATGTTACCTTATATTGATATTGAGAATAAGTAGTATGTATTATTTTAATCCTATCTGGCCTGGGCTTTTTGGAACGTATCCTGGCCTGGGGGGCCGAATGGCCCTCCCCCCTAATTATTTTTCTTATCCCTTAAGCTAGGAGGCTGAAACTTACCACACCATACCCTTGGATCAAGCTCTACCAGAAAATGTCAAAAAAATCCAAGATGGCCGCTTTGATGACGTCACAGTGACGTCATTTTCAAAAACGGCATTTTTTGGTCGATTTTTCGGTCAGATTTTTCGAATTTTTTATTTATGCAATTTCTCCGCAACAACTGCATGATAAATTAGTAAATATTAATGTGATGTGAAATAAAATAGCTTTTGTCCACTTTCCGTGGGGGAAAAGCAGCAATTTTGAAGAAATATGACGAAAAAAATCACTTTTCTGGTACCCCACGTAGTCGCCATCTTGAACTTACCCATGATCCTCTGCTCGGGGGATCATGCAAATAGGCTCAAAATGACCCCAATATGATAAACGATTAAGTCACGGAGTTCCCCATTTTTTGTCGTTCAGAAGATAGCGCAGAAAGTTTGGCCAGGCCAGGTTGGGTTAGTACACTTGCTTTCGATATACCATTTGTCCATGGTATCTGCATGAACTTAGTATCAAAGTAAGGTAAAACAAACATCGCACAGGCATTACAAATGCCCGGAGCTGAAATATACAGTAAGGCTCAGAACCCCATGGTATGTGCATGAAAAGACTAGATTTGACATATACAGTATGAGTCACATATCCATGATATGTGTGTGTACAGACTGAAACTGTGTATGAACATACTAAAACCGACATATGCAGTATAGCTCCGATCCCATGATATGTGCATGAACAGATTGGAACTGATATATGCAGTACATCCGCAGTACATCCGTTATAACTGCATTAATATATTGGACATGATATCTGTGTCACGGTTTACATCTCAGTGGTGTGTGCATGAACATATTATCACAAATTGTGCGTACCGGATTGCTTACATCTCCATGGTATAAGCATGAACAAATTGGGATGTATATGTCCGTTGCCGATTACTATCCCTGATATATGCATGATCAGGCTAGAGTTGATATGTCCGTTGTCTTCTACTTTTCATGGTACCTGCATTAAAAGTCTGGAACTGATGAGTGCGTTGTGGACTACTTGTATCTGCATGAGCAAACTAGAGCTGATATATGCATTGCTTATTACTTATCCATGACATATGCGTGAACAGACTAGAGCTGATATTCTCCATGGCATTATCCATGACTTCTCCATGGTATCTGCATGAAAAACTGGAACAGATATGTGGGTTGTGGGCCACTTCTCCATGGTATCTGCATGGACATACTGTAACTAATAAAGGCGTAGCAAATTGCTTCTTCGTGGTATCTACATGAACCTACTAGAGCTGATATGTGCGTTGCGAATTAATTCTCCATAGTATCTGCAAAAAAAAGCATACGTTACCCCTCTGATGACCGTATTGACACGGCTTCTATAGCTGAATACATAGGAAAATATATATATTTCGTCAAAAAAATATATATTGATAAAAAAAATATATCTTCCTATGTATTCAGCTATGGGAGCTTTATCAATACGATCATTAGCGGGGTACTGTATGTTCGCTTTCAAGACTACCGATTTGCTACCTCCTACATTTTTTGTGGGAGGTCCGTTGACCGAGCGGTTTGGATTTTCAGCACCAGACTGTGCTATACTGAGATAGTGTAATCCCAAAATAAAGAAAATTATGTTTCATGGACAGTTCGGAACTGATATTTTCAGAATAGCGCATATCTTCATGGTGTGTGAATGAACAGGCTGATTCTGATAGATGAAATATGGCATGAGCAGACAGAAATTGATATATGCAGTAGCTCACATCTCCAGGGTGTGTGCATGAACTGTTTGGAACTGACATATCCAGTGTGGCTCATATCTCCAGGGTGTTTGCATGAACAGCTTGGAAATGATATATGTAGTGTGGCTCACATTTCCATGGTGTGTGCATGAACAGACAGCACAGGACTGACAGATGCAGTAGTTCTCCGTGGTATTTGAACAACCTGTTGGAACTGATATTGTTAGCAGATTGCTTGTCCATGAACCCAACGGAGCTAATATGTGATTTGTGGATTGCTTTTCCATGGTATCTGCATGAACACACTAGAGCTGATATGTCCGTGGCGGATAACTTCTTCGTGGCATCTGCATGATCTAACTTGAAATATGTGTGTTGTGCATTCGTTATCCACATATCAGCTTTATCAAACTTGAACAGTCTGAACATACTGTAACTGATATGTGCCTCACGGACTTTTCCTTGATATCGGCATTAACCATCATTACTGGGTATGTCCATTGTGGTGACTTCTCCTTGACATCTACATGAACACATCGCAATTGATATGGAAGTTGGGCTTGACTTCTCCATCGTATTTGTTTGAAAAGAACTGTAACTGATAGAGGCGTAGCAGATTGCTTCTTCTTGGTGTCTGCATGAACATACTGGCGCTGGTATATCCAGTATGGCTCATATCTTCATGATGTATGTATGAACTATTTGGAACTGGTATATCCAGAATAGCGCACATCTCCATGGTTTGTGCATGAACATACAGGGACAGGACTGACAGATGCAGTACTCCTTGATGGTATCTGCACAATCTGTTAGAACTGATATTGATATAGCAGATCTCCATGGTGTGTGCATGAACAATTTGGTTCTGATAGATGCAATATGGCATGAACAGACTTGAATTGATATATGCAGTATGGATCACATCTCCATGATGCGTGCATGAACAGTTTGGAACTGATATGTCCAGTATGGCTCATACCTTCATGATGTATGTATGAACTATTTGGAAATGGTATATCCAGAATAGCGCACATCTCCATGGTTTCTGCATGAACTGATATTGGTATAGCAGATTGCTTGTCCGTGGTATCTGCATGAACAAATCAGAGCTAATATGTTCATTGTGGATAGCATTTTCATGATATTTGCATGATTAAACTTGGAATGATATGTGCATTGTACATGCCTCATCCGCATATCGGCTTTAACAAACTTCATCTGATTTGTGTGCTATGAATGAATTCTCCGTGCTGTC
>JAVTVY010035553.1:0-15410 GCA_036873755.1 Hanleya hanleyi | reverse complement strand
TTAGTTCAACCCACACCAGTCCATCAGATGCTCCTTCACGTCACCTTCAATTTGATACCTCACTCGACCCGATTGGTCCATTAGGGACGCCTCTAACCCCAAAAAGGCTATTTTTGAAGATTCATATTTTTGATATCATCTTCGCGCATGCGCAGAATTACCCTAATTCAAGCCCACACCCAGTCTATCAGATGCTCCTTCACGTCACCTTCAATTTAATACCTCACTCGACCCGATTGGCCCATTAGGGACGCCTCTAGCCCCAAAAAGGCTATTTTCATAGCCTTTGGACTTCGCGCATGCGCAGAAAATTCAAAATAGCCTTTATTGGAGTTAGGGCAGCCCCTAGTGGTGCAATCGGGTCGAGTGAGGTATCATTGTGAAGCATTTCACGTCAGCTTCAATTTGATACCTCACTCGACCCACTACCTCTAAAATAAAAAATCTTCATTCACCGGATGTTGATAATTATCTTCAAAATAATCTTTTTTTGAGGTTAGAGGCGTCCCTAATGGTCCAATCGGGTGGAGTGAGGTATCATTGTGAAGCATTTCACGTCAGCTTCAATATGATACCTCACTCGACCCACTACCTGAAAAATAAAATTTTGTTGACTTGACGTATGAAGATTTCCCATCCGAAGGACGGGTTTTACTTCACATTTTTTTGTTTTGTTTTGAAAAAATTTTTTTGAAATGTACAAACTTTTACGTGAAGACAATATTCTTTATATATGTGTACTTCCTATTCCCCGCAGGAATTTATGCAATATCAATTCTTTCCGCAATGAACTTACAATTTTACTGGCAATGAAATTCTCCGTGTCAATTTGAGGTGGATATGAAAACGTACTGACTGACACGTGCAATGGCAACAATTCGCTACAGTGTAATGAAATGTGTTCATTTTTTAGGCGCCCGTGGTTTTATTAATATGCAAACACATATGCTTTTCTAATAGTTCATTGGCTGAACCGCGAGGCGGGAGAAAAAAATATTAAACTATTTTCGTCTCGCGAGGCCAAATCCTCAGTGTGTGTGTGCGGCGAACGCAAACCAACAACTCACCAGTTTTACCGGACAGGCAAATGAATTGCATGTTATTTTGACTCGATTCATACGCTCGACTCTTCAAAATGGACTTGAAGAAGACGTTATGCGGGAACTGAAATCAATTTCTTGAAACTTTTGTTAAACTAATTTCGTCTCGCGAGGCCAAATCCTCAGTGTGTGTGTGTGCGGCGAACGCAAACCAACAACTCACCAGTTTTACCGGACAGGCAAATGAATTGCATGTTATTTTGACTCGATTCATACGCTCGACTCTTCAAAATGGACTTGAAGGAGACGTTATGCGGGAACTGAAATCAATTTCTTGAAACTGAACGCAAACCAACAACTCACCAGTTTTACCGGACAGGCAAATGAATTGCATGTTATTTTGACTCGATTCATACGCTCGACTCTTCAAAATGGACTTGAAGGAGACGTTATGCGGGAACTGAAATCAATTTCTTGAAACGTTTGCTCACCGTGAGCAACAAGAGAGCTAACAGGCAATTGAGGCCGTTAGCTCAGCTGATATGTCGATGGAAATATCTGTGAATTTCGAAAAAAATGCGTGACAAGCCAAGAAAACAGAAAACCGCTGGGATGTGGACACCAAACCAGGGAACATCTATGTGCCGCTGACCAAAATCATTAGCTTCATAGTTTAGTGCGTAAAGGTGGAAATATCTGTGAATTTCGATTAGCATACAAATGCATGGTGTGTTATATCCCACCTAGGAAAAAAACAGCCCCCAGATATGCATCAAACGTCCGGGAGTATGGGATATAGGTATACATCTGGACTAAACTTCTTTTATCAGGTAAGCTACACTTTAGTACTATACTTGCATGTCATAAAATGAGAGAGAGAGAGAGAGAAAGAGAGAGAGAGAGAGAGAACATTTCAATCTCATGATCTGCCAATTTTCGAGATGAAAATTTTTTCTTGACGAAATAGAAATGAACGCGAATCTATATTCTACAAAACATTTTTTCTTGACGAAATAGAAATGAACGCGAATCTATATTCTACAAAACACCAGAAAATATTAGCGTAGGTGAATTTTTTAGACTGTTTTGTGCTTTCATCGAAAGTGAAAACACATGTCGAAAAGTGTGTAGCAGTGTCGATATAAATCTTCAACCTATATGTGAAAATAGATACCGGGGCATAAATTAAAGAGAGCATTTCAGTACACCTCAAAAAAAATGAAACATGGACGGTATCCTTCATCTCGAGGGGTGCGCAAGTTCGATTCTTGCTTTCATTATGTGAGTATGTGTTGGACATGTGATCTTTAAATTTTATTATCACCAGACTAGCAGGGTAGGATGTGGGTTTCAGGAGTTCACCGGGTGTGACAATTTCTTTATAATGATTTGTGATAAAAGCGGGTAAAACCTAATGTCAAAATCTCCTTGAAGGTCACGGAGATGTCGATTTATTGCTGATCAGCTGATTTCCAGGACAGACAGACATTATTTCGGCTCTTTTCTCTTCGAAATTCTTGTAATTTGCTCAATACAAATAAATATTTAAATTGACTCTGAGTTTTCTGTTGGCATTATTTGAGCAATATTATGCACTAATGGGTTTTATCATTCTTTTCCATTCATGGAATTTTTACAGTTCCACAGTGTCACAAAACAACAATAATGCCATGATGTCACAATAAGACGTTACAAAGACAATTTCTGCTGTATACAATGGTATAAGGCACCTGTATACAATGGTATAAGGCACCTGTATACCATGGTATAAGGCACATGTATACAATGGTCACCTGTATACAATGGTATAAGGCACCTGTATACAATGGTATAAGGCACCTGTATACAATGGTATAAGGCACCTGTATACAATGGTAGAATGCCGATATTTCAACCCCACGCCCAGTCCATCAGATAGCCCTTTTCCTCACCTTCACTTTGATACCTCCTACGACTCCATTGGCCCATTAGGGCCTCCCCTAGCTCCAAAACCGCTATTTCCATACCCTTCGGTAACCGCGCATGCGCAGAATGCCGATATTTCAACCCCACACCCAGCCCATCAGATGCCCCTTCACGAATGCTTCACATCGATACCTCACTCGACCCCATCGGTACACTAGGGGCTCCCCTAGCTCCAAAAAGGCTATTTTCATACCCTTCGGTCACCGCGCATGCGCAGAATGCCGATATTTCAACCCCACACCCAGCCCATTAGATGCCCCTTCACCTAAGCTTCACTTTGATACCTCACTCGACCCAATCGGACCATTTTATCTAGGGACTACTTTTTCTCCGCGGAAGCTTTTTCCCGAGACCGAATTACCGCCAAAACCACGGCCAAACCGCATCACCGCGGATGAATACATTTTTTTTTTTTTTTTGCCGGAACTTTTTTTTTCGTCATGGCGGCCATCTTTTCCCACCTCCCACATGGCGGCCATCTTTTCCCACCTCCCACATGGCGGCCATCTTTTCCCACCTCCCACATGGCGGCCATCTTTTCCCACCTCCCACATGGCGGCCATCTTTTCCCACCTCCCACACATCACACATGCGCACACCGCCCCATTTTACACACTTATGACGTCACACGCATGCGCAGTGTGGAGCAATTTGTTCAATTTACGCTTTACCTACTACTCACCCTCCATCCACCCTATAAAACATTGAGGACAGCGCACAAGACACAGAGAGGACGCTTACGTAGTCCAATAAAGACGAGGGATATTACAGTGCTAGACATCACATTATCAAGTTCCTGTTGCTTCTCAGCAAAATGCATGGAAGCAACAGGAACTCGTGCCCATCCAATAACCCGCCATTATATTTGACGCGTAGATGTATACATTTGAATGTACTGTGTAGATGTATTGGTGTGAATGTGTAGAAATATGTATGTGAATGTGTATATGCAGGCCCGTAGCTAGGATTTCTAGAGCGGGGTTCGCTCCAGACTAAAAAGGGCACTTTTTATGATCCATGGACGCGCGCGCGCGCGCCGAAAGCGCCCAATGCTAGCGAGATCATTTAACGCACTTTGGCTGATTTTAGAGGCTTTGTAGTGGTGAAATTAACCATTACACTGATAATTTTAAGCTAATAGTTTTACTGCTTTCAGCAGTTTTTCAAAGCGTCGTTCATAAAAATAATACCATGAATGCTTAAAAACAAAACCATAAACTAGAACTCGTGGACTTCGGAAGGCTGCCGTTATCTGTGTGCATTTTATGGCTTTGATGTTTGAGTGTAAGCTGCAGAAATACATAGTTTTTCCTATTTCACAAAATTGGGTCATGTGTATAGTGCTGTGTTATGTATAATGCTTGATTTACCTTTGTCTGTCATAACAGGAAAAAACGTACAAAGTACAATACTTTAATAATTAAAACTAATTTGGTGATTCAGAGAAAATTTCAATGAAAAGCAGAGCGTTTGAAGTCCACCGACATTGAAACTACTGATATAGCTTGGAACCTTAATATTAAGTACTCAGCATCATGGAAAGTAATCTCGAGTGAGATCCCGTGGCAAGTTAACCACATACAAAATTTGAAAAGGATCCGTTCAGGTTTTCAAAAGTTACTGTCGGAGTCTAGCGGATTACCGTTAAAAACAAGCCCAAGAGAGATCTTGCAGTGAGCGAGTGAGTGAATATGATTTAACGTCGCTTTCAACCCTATTGCAGTCATATCACTATGTTTGGTTCCTATTCCTCTTCACACCCGGAAACCACACAGGAAGGGTCCTATTCTCCATGGGTGCCCCAGTTAGTCGTCTCTTACGACAAGCTCTGAGGAGCTGAGACCTATTCTTACGATGATCTGGAGTGTGGACACACAGACGGACCCCAATACTATATAATTATAATGAATGTATCGCTGCAGTTCAAGTTGAGGAAAGTTTTGTCATACGATTCGAGCACCCTATGCAATGTATTGCTTAAATAATGATTACATGGATGATGTGTAATAATATTTTATAAAAACTGGATATTATGAAATGATAAACATGGTACTGAAGTCAAATTTAAAAGAAAATCTTGACCTAAAATAGGACCTTTTGTACCATTGACAAAGTTCACAAATGTTTTTAAGCATCTTCCCTATTGAAATATTCCCTGGTTTTGCATATTATCAAATAAGTGTGACCTGCAGTTCCAGGTTGCTGTTGTCTGCTATAAAAATGAATAAAACATTTTTTCTCCAAGTTTTTCTGGTTATTTGCAACAACAACAGTTTCATACTGGCAGATATAAAAACGAACCAAACATTTTTCCTTTTCTGGTGAAACTGTTGCATGTGGTACGCAACATAGTGATATTTATGTATTCCTAAACATAAGCAAACGAATAGCATTGTGGAAACATAGCACCATGTGATTTTGTCTTGCAGCAGCAGTGAAAAATAGGGCCTATCTATCGAGTTAAGAGTGGATTAACAGATTTTTTGCAAATCGTCCGGTCAGTCAACGTGTGCACAATCCTTCAAAAGCAGGAAATTAACATGAGGGTGAGACTCGCAAAACCCCTCGGCTTCCCCCGAGCAATTGAGAAATATGCTGAGAAAGTGCAATATATTATGGTTACAGGGCCTGATCTAGACTTTTAGTTTGGGCACCTATACATGGTGCAGAGTGTGATAAGTTATAATGAAATAGGCCATGATGTGGGACTGTCGAAGCCTATGGAAGCTGTGGGAGTACTGAATGGTCTAAATACAGCCGGATATCTAATTCATATTTGGCAAAAGTACTTGCATTAGTATTGGTTTCAGCCTGTTCAGAGAGGGGATTTGTTTTTTGTTTTATTTTTTTTTGGGGGAGGGAGCGCCCAAACTCATCATAATGAGCCCAAAAACAGCCTGGATCAGGCCTGGGCTACATTTACTAATCATTCAGGATTGTACTTTTTACAGCATATCATTATTCTGCAGATTTAACAGCTACGGTAACATTCAAGCAAATATCACAAAAGGGGCATAATTTTTCTGTAGGCTTCTACACGTACGAGGAGATAAATAATTTGGTAGCTGTACCGAACACAGTTCTTCAGATATAACAGGTTAATACATTTAGGCATATCCAAGATTATTACACCCGGAAAGGGGCATAACTCCATAAACTAAGAGCCGAGACACTGAATTGTTTTGTATGCTTCTAGAATACAACTAGATAAATAAGTTTCCAAAATTTAGTAGATATGACTTGTACACTCAACTTATATATATCACAAAATCAGAGATAATTAGATCCGAAAATGGGCCTAACTCCTTAAAATATAGGCCGAGACGACCAATATTTTATAGGCATTTAGAATACAAATACATGAAAAAGTTTCATCATAATTTGCTAGTTGTACAAACACGGTTAATTATATAGGTATAACTGGTTACATTCAAGTGTGTATCACAAAATCAGATAATAGTGCACTCTGTAAAATAAGAGCTTAGATGACTAATTGTCTGTTGAATTCTAGAATACAACTATATAAATAAGTTTCCAAAATGTAATAGCTGTATTAAACAGTTCTGCAGATACAGTTGATCAAGCACGTATCATAAAATAAGAAATTATTAATCTGTAAAGGGGCATAACTCTGTAAAATATTGGCCGAGTGGAGCCATTTTCGATAGGTGTCTGACTTATACTTAGATAAATAAGTTCCCAAAATTTGGTCACGGTACCGTATCTAGAGCGGTTTTGCCTATAATTCTGTAACGGACGGACGGACGTTCATGGCGACAATACCCCAGGTCGAAATTGCCGAGGGGTAAAACAATAAAGTCATTGTCCCTTCATTCATAGTTCAATTCAGCGTTTATTAGCTAATTATAGCTAATTAGACGACGACTTGACTTTGGTGTACAGTCAACTGTTAATTTCTATGTATTATTTTCCTGATCATTTTTATATCCTGAAATTCGCTGATATGCTAGTAAATTTTTATTAATGACACCTCTGAAATATTAGGATATGTATGGGCAGAAATGTCATCTTCCGTCGAGGTACATATACAAGAGCGAACGATGTTTAGACAGCTTAAATTACAACTACAACATGAATGGAAACAAATCGTGACAGACTCTTCCGTACAGCAAATAACGATCAAGAATCGCTTCATATTATTCTTGGATATTATGAAGAGATACATAAGCTCTATTTTTTTTTTATGTTGATAAAACTCCCTCAATTCATTTTTCAACTGGCTGGACGTAGATTTGCTCTCGAACCGAAAGTTGCTGTCGCAAAATTTTGGCCGCCCGACCCGGAAGAGATTCCAGCTTCAAAAGGAATGTGGCATACCGTTCTGCGCTCGTATGGATTAAATGCATACTTGCCAACTTCCCTGACCTTTTACTTCCTCTGTCTCGCTCATTTTATTCCGTGAACGGCAAAAAAAAAAAAAAAACAATTATCGAGCTGGTCCTTTCAAAGACAAAATTCCGCCGCCATTTTCAGAATCCTTGATTACCGCGCTAAGTATCATGGGAGATTTCGATTTTATCGAAATACCGCAATATCTCGTTGATCCGAGATTTGGCCGCCATTATCCCAAAATCGGCGTCAACAGAGTGTATTTCGATGAAGAAAAGCGCATTTTCGCTAGTTCTAATCATCATTAAATTATAACGAATTTCCAGTTCAAAGTCTTCTTCACATTTGGCACTGTGACCGTAAGCCCCAACTCTGCTTTGTTTTCTCCCAATCTTGCGGACAAAGCGATTTTAGCCCCCATGAGACCAAGCCAATCCAATAAGGCTGCACGCTTACGCGGCAGCCTTAATAAATAAATAAATAAATAAATAAATAACAAGAAGAGAGCAGAGGGAGATAAAAATAAAAGAAAATAAGATAAGTACAAGTTCGTCGATCTGTTTTTGGCAGGTTATACTGGTAAATATGTGTTCATTGTTCATTTTAATTGTAATCGCGTGGATGATTCCTTTGTCTTTGTACCCCTTCGTACACACAAGCCGCCCAGATTCACGTCAAATAGATTCCTGTTATACTTTTAGTTTCAGCTTTATTCTACCAATAGAATTGGCTATGGTTAGAACCTGGTTTGGGATAGGTGTTAAGCGATATTCCCTTTTTTAGGGATCTATGCAGATGCAGATCCCGTTAGGGATCGGGATCTATGCAGAGATCCCTCATAAAGTCTTCTTGAACTTGCCCTAGGCTGCCCAGTAGGGTCGTCCGAAGTACTCCCCTGTCCAACATCCGCTGAAGAATGTAATCAATTCGTTCGAGTTTCTTTCAAGTTTTTTTCAACCAAATGGCCCAAGTACTAATTTAAATTGTGTCGGTGGCTTGTTTTGAGCTTTATTTTGATGTTTTGTGTTATTTATGATCATATCATACGTTTGGCAGATTAATGCGCGTGTGAGGCCATACTTAAAAATATATTTGTCGGGCGTATTATACATCTATCCCTGTAGCAATTTCACGTGGGTAGTGGAGACTATAGCCGCTGTTCGTTATTTCTACAGAGTTGTTTTGTGTAAAATTTACCTTAAATTCTTGGAGAAGACTTGGAGTAGTCTACGAACGTGAAAATCGTGGTTTTTCTCATCAGTAAACTTTGTCAAAGTTGTCGAAACAAATATCATTTTGAGCACTGCTATTATGGGATGGCAGGAAGACAATTTCCGGGGGCTCGACCCTAGCATGGCATGGTGGTTGGTTGATGGCCTCGTATGTTAATGTATGCAGCACTCTCCTCGCACCGGTTACTGGTAAAAATTTCAAACCCAACCTCATAACTAGGCGCCTACTTGCTGAAGTGTCTGTACCATTCGTGCAAGTGTCTCGGGTGTAAGGTTTGTGTTTCAAGGGACATGTGAACGTGGTTCAACACCAAACTGCCAACAGTGGTTTGAAGAACTTGCGCGTGCGTATCAGCCCAGTGAGCAGGTTGGCTTAACACGTGCACGACTGCCCATCGTTCATTCAGCAATACACGTGGGAATGTGACGCGCGTTATATCGTAGATTGGCCAGTGCTGCCGGGGCGAGTGCGTTCACTTTTCCTATCATTTTGTCCACGTGTGTATCTCGTTTCACTCTCGTTCGATCTCGCTCTTTATGAAGACCCCAATTTTCAACACTTGATTTGCGCATGATTCACTTGAAAGGCAAAACTGATGGATAAATAAAACAAACTTCACTGACACATGCTTCAGTGACACGATTTGATGAGATCGACTGTACATGTCTGGCAACATCTTCAATTCTATGCGGACATATCGAAAACGAGACCAGAACAAGTTCAACGATTCAACCTTTCCAGTCAGTATTTTAATCCAAAGAGAATTGTGCCTTGCTTACGCGGGCAGTTAACATGGACGTTGCGCTTACCATTTGCCCGCATATTTGACCGTTTGATTTGGTTGCGCCTATACTTCAGGGAACACAATGGACTTGAAAATTAATGCAAACGCCAAAGATTAGCAAAGCATATGGTGAACTTTGACGAATAAAACCAGAAATGGCATATTGCAACAACAACCATGACACATATTGGCATCTTGAATAATCTTCTGGGATTGGAGCCCGGCATAATTATTTAATTATTATGATTTTTTTTTAATTAAGGGAGTAGATCATTATTATTTCCATGTGCTTATGGGGCAATGACAGTCATTTATGGAGTTCTTCAAAACAGACTGAATTTCATACAAAAGTTGGCTAGCACCTCAAAATAGGATAAAAATAAAGCATCGATATCTGCCACGACAATTCTAATCATTTATGTGTTAGCTGTTCCAAAGTGAGTGAGTGAGTGAGTGAATAGACTTTAACGTCGCTTTCAACAATCACGATGAAGCAACTAAGCACCACTCAGCCCAGTTGTGTTCCTGTTACTTCAAAGAAGAAATCTTTGAAGCAGCATGAAACCAGACACCCTCCATCCACCCTGTAAAACATCGAGGACAGCGCACAAGACACAGACAGGACGCTAACATGATGCAATAAAGAAAAGTGATATTACAGTGCTAGACATCACATTATCAAGTTCCTGTTGCTTCTTAGCAAAATACATTGAAGCAACAGGAACTTGAACCCACCCAACCACCCGCTCCAAAGTGAGTAGGATTGGAGCCTACTATGGAAAAAATATTGGGCCTTTCAGATTCAATGGGTGGATAGCAAAGGGGTCTCCATGGACAGGAGATTATGCATGTGGTATTCTCATGAATAAATCTGTATTCACTTCCAATAAAAGGCTACCTTATAAATGCCTTACGGTAGAGATGAACCTCCAGGGATATTTCCCATTTCCACCCCCCCCCTCCCTCCTTCGACATCAGGCCAAAAAGACCTTATCCAGTTTCCGTTTAAAAATTATTTTCAATCCATTCATTTTTATTCTCAACTTATTTCGTCTCACCGACTTCACTGTCAACACCTTAAAAATATGTAAATGAACTTTACACAAAAGCATCATGGCCACTGTGGGATGCATGGCTCATCAGAGATATTGCCATTTTCAAAATCATATTCCTGATAAATGACACGGGTTATCAACCTAAAAATTCGACCAAAAAGGTCCATGTCCCGTGCCAGCTTGTCATAGCCTGACAAGCTATTACTGAAGGTGATAGTTTAGAAAATATCGTGATCTACGCCCTTAAGGGTCGGTTAGAATTGTAGTGTGACATTGTTGTTTTTGTAAGAAAATGTATCACTTTTCAAAATTGAAAATAGTAAATCACATCAAGCTCAAACTTCGCAAACATGTAATTGGGTATTAGTAGATGCAATATTGATGCCAACCAGGTGTGAACTTTGTCAATTTCGATTTGTTTGAAAAAATTTCAAAGGTTTTGAAATCAGAGAAAAAAGCACTTCACAAATGTTAACATTTTTATGCCCCCCCCCCTCTCTAATTAGAGGGGGGCATAGCGATCGCTTTGTCCTTCTGTCCGTATGTCTGTCAATCCGTCTGTCCAGACGAATTTCTCTTCCGCGCAATATCTTGGTTAATATTTGATCGACAGGATTGAAACTTGCATGAGTGCCTCGTAGTTGTGCAGCGTAAAGTTTTTTCGAGTTTCGTTTTTTTAACGGTTATGGCCCTTCGATCCTGAAATCTCCATGAATGGAACTTGTACGGGCTGGATCTTGATTAATATTTTATGGACAAGTATGAAATTTATGTGGTCAGTGCCCCATAGTGGTGCAGCGTACAGTTTCTCTGCGTTTCGCTTATATTTTTAAGAGCTATGGCCCTTTATTCCTGAAATCTCCCTGAATTGGGACTTGTCCGAGCTGGATCTTGGTTAATATTGTATGAACAATTATGAAGTTTGCATGATATGTCACCAGTGCTTTGTAGTTGTGCAGCATGAAGTTTCCCCGTGTTTCGCGTATATTTTCAAGAGTTATGGCTCTTTTATTCTTGAAATCTTTGTTAATTGGGACTTGTTCGGGCTGGATCTCGGTTAATATTATATGGACGTTTATGAAATTTGCATGATCTCTACCCAATAGTTATGCAGCGTGAAATTTCTCTGCATTTCGGTTATATTTTCAAGAGTTATGACCCTTGGTTATTTGTCCACGTTGGATCTCGGTTAATACAGAACAGAACAATGGTGGGGCAGTGTTGGACTAAAGCGGAATGGGGGGGCATACAATTAAGCAATCTCTGATTGCTTATTTCCTGCATGTATTAATTGGGCCACCTCCAAGATTCAAGATCAGCGTGTACTCGCCAGTACAATACAGCCAAGTCAGCAGGTTGATGTATTTTAATAAAATGCCCAGAATAATAGATCCCTGTATAAGCCCATGGGCCTAGTTGTAGCTTTATTATTGACGAAGGTTTGTAGATTCACTCTTATAAACAGTGCAACAAAAGTAAGTCCCCCCCCCCCTAAACGATGTTTGATATCTTCCAAGATATTTTCCAGATCCTGATGAATTTTTGCACACACTAGCCCAGTAACCAGCCCCACACGGTATATCAAGGATTGATACGTAGGTGTAGTTGTACGCAAATGAGCATGCGCAAACTGGGAATCGGTCCAATTTTGAAAAGTTCATGAACAGATTAATCCAGACTTTTCAATGTCAAATCGTTATTTCATCACAGAATTCGATCATGTTGACTCCGTATCTCGACGGTCAGTAATCATTAAAATCGCGTGTAACCGCCACGACATTGGATGACATTTCGACAACGTGCTCGCATGGTGTTGATGAGGCTTGCGATCCGACGTTGCGGGATGGCTAACCACTCCTCCTGAAGCAGGCGTCTCACGTCATCAAGATTTGACTCCACCCCAACTCGACGATAGACCGATTGTTTCAGCTGATCCCAAAGATGTTCGATGGGATTGAGATCCGGAAAACTGGCGGGCCACTGCATGTGGTCAATGCCTTCAGTTTGGAAGAAGCCATTTACAATCCTTGCCCGATGTGGACGCGCATTGTCGTCCATGAAGACAAATCCATCCCCAACGGCACCTGCGTAGGGCAAAACCTGTGGTCGAAGAACTTCAGTCACGTAGCGATCAGCGTTCAAGTTCCCCTGAATCGGCACCAGATCGGTTTTACCGGTCAAACTAATGCCTGCCCAGACCATTACGCTGCCACCACCAAAGGCCGTTACTGGTTGCACGCAACATTCGGCATGCTGCTCTCCCTGACGACGCCACACACGCCTCCTACCGTCAACGTGGCGGAGACAGACACGCGTTTCGTCACTGAAGAGAACATTGCCCCACTGTCGTCTGGTCCACCGAACATGATTTCTTGCCCACTGCAGACGCGCTATCTTATGACGGCGGAGCAGAGAAGCCTTCTTCACCATACGCCTAGCACGCAATCCGACGGCTTTTAGGCGTCTCCTAACTGTTTGAGCACTCACTCTCCTAGCGCCGGCACCAGCATCTGCTCTTATTTGATCTCCGACCTCTCGTGCTGAAATTCAGAATGGGAGTTAAGTGAATTGAGGAGTGAGTGAGTCGTGTTTAACGGAACGAGTTGGATCTGCGCTACATCAGAAATGGTATTCGATTTTTTTGTGGCACACCGAGGCCCTCATACCTGATAACGTTCTGTTCCTCAGTGTGACGTTAACGATTCGACGGTCTTGTGGTCGTGTGGTCGTTCTTGGCCTTCCACTTTTTGGTAGATCCTTCACATCCCCTGTAGCACGAAACTTTGCTTGCAATTTGCGAATTGCTTTAGGTGTTACCCCCATTCGACGAGCAACCTGTTTTACAGGGGTGTTAGCCTCCAACAGACCAATTGCAACAGCCCTATCCATATTGGATAAACGAGGCATGTTTTACCACAGAACTTCAACTGAATGCCCAAGACTTGTGGGCAGAAATATGGGATATTCAGGTATGAGACCGTTTTTATTGACCATCTCGGACATCAAATTACGTAAAACCCGTTATGTGAAACCGCATGAATTTCTTGTGGTGGTTGACATGTCCTGGATGCCCAACCACACGAATATTTCATGACTGGTTGATCGAATTCTGTGATGAAATAACGATTTGACATTGAAAAGTCTGGATTAATCTGTTCATGAACTTTTCAAAATTGGACCGATTCCCAGTTGCGCATGCTCATTTGCGTACAACTACACCTACGTATTAATCCTTGATATACCGTGTGGGGCTGGTTACTGGGCTAGTGTGTGCAAAAATTCATCAGGATCTGGAAAATATCTTGGAAGATATCAAACATCGTTTAGGGGGGGGGACTTACTTTTGTTGCACTGTTTATTATTAATTCTGATTGGTTGGTAGTAATGTTACAATTTCCAGGAACTTTTTTTTATTTCCTGTTGTTTCTCCTTCAAATGTTTTCGACTTGATAATAATCACCTGCAGATTTCGTAATCCCTTGCAGTTCCTATTCGTAGAATGTACCTTACAGGTTTTCGCCATTCATATCGGTCGCATTATGAACAAAGTGGTTGTATAGGTAAACGATGAGTAACCTTAAATATCTGTTGTGCCAGTTAGGGAGAACTTCATCATCGACATTCAACGTGTACCGTTTGTCAGCTTTTGTCCTCTGTTGAGGGAAACCATATAAATTTGGTCTGGCTTGTGCTTCGTTTGTTTTATCGTCGTCTTTCGGTGCCATTTTAGTACTTCTATGATATGCAACTTTGCAACCTTCTACTAGTTCTCCTAAAACATCAATATAATGCTTTGGGTTTTTGGCAGTAAATATCGATACATTAATGTTTTAAAGTTCTGTTGCAACATTCCATAGAACTATCTTTTGTTTTATTATACGTATAGTGTCATGGTATTGCAGTATAAAATTAGACACTGAAGATAATTCTAGAATAATTGAGCTGATGTAAACATGTTTACATCCTGTTCTGTGATTATAATCATAGAATTTTCTCGTAGTCGTGATCGATTTATCGCAAGTAAATTAAAATGGCTGATATAGGAAGAGACCCGTATGATGGCAGTAATTGGGTCACAGCGCCATCTACACATCTATACGCTTGTATACATACTGTTTGTGGGTTAATCATTTTTCGAGCTTTCTAGAAGCTGTTGTAATCGTATCTGGGTTAAATCATACGTCATTGCTGTACCGGTGGAAGTTTATTGATTTGATAGAATAATCTCGAATGCCCGATAGAGTATAAATAGCCGGACGTTCAGTGATCGAGAGGAGATTCAAACGGCTTCTATGTGGGTGCATTAGATTGTGCTACTGGATATTACCTTAGCTTGAGATTACTGACTGCTGGATTGTATATTCTTGTTGGATTACTCTTGTGTGTTTGACCGCTGTATTATCTACGTGATTGAACTGACGGAAACTGGACAACAGCTGAGCGGTGTGGACTATAAAAATACAGGAACGCGATTTCTGCGTGTCGGCACGGACTGCATAGAGATTTGCACGTTAGTACGGACTGTGAGAGATACACCGATATAGCATTGAACACTAAGACTATATTTCATTTATTTGCTGTATTGACCTAACTTAATTTGTATATGATTTTAGTATTGTAAGTAAATATTTGATTGTTAATCCTCGATTTTACAAAAGCTTTCTGTTGCGTTTTTCAATGATCGTTTAGACGTAACAATAGTGTAGCAAATCGCATTTGCCTTGAGATAACGCTGTATTCTCCTTCCTTTCAACAGATTGTAGATAAACAATAGTATCCCCCCTTTTCTTATTTTGCTCAATGCGTTGGCTACATTCTCCCCAGTATTCACTTTCACAGGGATAGCATGCAAGTGAGAATAAAATGCTTATTCCAACTTTGCTTCGATAGAGAAGACATATCTAATAAATCGATTTGCCATAAATCATTCATCGACCATTATACTCTGTTTCTTTCGAAGTTCTTTCTAGCGGGTTGATGAAG
>JAVTVY010035552.1:0-139235 GCA_036873755.1 Hanleya hanleyi | reverse complement strand
AAAGAATAAAAAATGTCTACTTGCGTAGATATCATTGTGAGGAACGTTGCAAAAAATGGGCTTAGGTACAAAGTTTTTGAATGCTTTTAAACATATTCATTATATAAGGACGTGCATTGTTGTGTAAGCCTGAATGGACACCAGACAGATTTAGAGTAGTGTCTGGTGTAAAAATGGATGTGTTCTGTTGCTTCTGCTTTTAAGTTTACTATTGAATGATTTAGTGGTATATCTTAACAGTTTTAATCAGGGTGTTAATATTGACGGGAAAAATGTGAGTTCATTGTTGTTTGCTGAGGATATAGTATTAATGTCCAAGACTAGGCAGGGACGTAAAAAATCATCAAGCATCTAAATCAGTGGTGCCCATGAAAGTCATTATCTCTCATTGCTCAAAAATGTTCTTCAGAAATCCATCGGTTGATTGTACTAAGGAAATATTTTTGTTGTCCTAGTCAGTTAGAGGTTTCAGACAAATACATGTACCTTGGCCTCTTATAATTACTATTCGAAACTCTTGATTACCAAGTGATGTGCAAATGTGTTGCCCAGTCGGCTAATAGAGCACTAGACGATAGCAAAATGTAAAAGTTTGGGAAGGGGGGGGGGGGTGGCCTACCATAAAGTGTTTTTGCAAAATTATATGATAGCCTGGTGGTCACTGTTATTTAAATCTAGCTGGTAGATGCTTTTCTCGGCCTGGGCAAATATCCACTAAATATTGGGGGTAAATGAGGATCTGGGGAGGACCCCGATACGTATACGATGCTGAAAATCCGTGGTGGGCAAGATGCACGGCAATGAATGATTCGGGGTCACAGGCTGCTTGGGTTGGAGAGTATATGCCGCCAAACTGTGTACATGAAGGGAATGAAAGCAGGAAACGGCGTAGCTAAGATTTATAGCGTCTCCCTTCCCTCAACGCTATACCGACGACAAATACATTTCCCTGTTGGTAACTCGAACATCTCCATGGCGCACTTATTGTTACCTTTTTGCCCTATTGGATCTTCATTAACTTGAGAAAATGGGCCGCCATGAATAAAAATACCATAATCGATGTTGTGATCATCATTCCCTGTATACACGGGGTCTATTATGACGGAAATGCCCATCTTCTTGACCCTCGATTTCAGGTGATTTTGAGGCTCCATAGGGATAATTTTAACGTCTGTAATTAATATTTGACCGATGAAGGGCCATTTAGTCTGCCATTTCTGTATTTTTATTCATGGCGGCCCATTTTCTCGTGTTAATGAAGGTCCAATAGGACGAAAAGGTAATAATAAGTGCGCCATGGAGATGTTCGAGTTACCAACAGAGAAATGTACCGTATTTGTCGTCGGCATAGCGTTGAGGGAAGGGAGACGCTATGAATCTTAGCTAGAAACGGCATTGAGAGCACATGACCAGATCTCAGTGGTTACTTAATAATTGTGTACCAAGTTGGCATATCTCTCGAAAATACCCATAAAAATGTTCATGAGAAAGGGGCTTTGTTGCTTTGTGTTTTTTTTTATACAGTGTCACAGGTAAATCTCCCTCAAAACACAGACAGATGCAAGTGAGGCCAAATATATTTAGCGCCAATACCTCCAGTGACATCGGGATAAAGCTATTAACTTTGCTGACAGATCCATGTAGTATATGCTGAGATCTGGCCACCCGCACCCAAACGCCGTTTCCGGCCTTCGCTCTCTTCCTAAACACAGTATGGCATATACTCTCGACCCCAAGCAGCCTGTGTGGTCAAGGTTGAATAGAAGAGTATTGGTAAGGGCTAATAGGTTAGCTAAAGCTTAGCTCTAAAAATTCGAATTTTAGACTGAATCAATTTATTATATCAACAGATTGTGAAATTTTTCAAATATTAATGTGACATATGAGACGAATTGTATATGTAACTCAATAGAAAATAAGTTGATAGAAGATTTTAAGGATAAATGTTGAAGTGAGTGGAAAAAATTATGACAAATTGAGAACATACATGGTATGGCCCCAATGAGAGTGCATCCCGGCCGATATAATAATTTGAGTGCAGAAGTGAACACATGAGCAGTGTGACTAACGTCACAGGACTTAAGAAGTAGGGTAGGCATTAGGACTCCGACGCGAACTGAACTCTTGGAAATCCCCACCCCCAGTTGCAATCCTGCCTATATTAAGATGGGCACTGCCCAAGTCAGAATCACCAGTGATTTTCATAAAAAATCACCAGAAATTTTCATCAAAAATGGTCAGCTCAGAACACAACTGTTGGTAACAGTCCCCTAATGCAACTTCATCCCAAGAATCAAAGTTTTGATGTCAACGGTTCTCCTTATTTTGCCGACGAAAGGATTCGGATGGACTGACTCACTGACTCACTCACTCGCTCATTACCGGACAATTTGCAATCTGTAGCCTACTTCGTAGGAATATTCTGTTTGCAGATAATCACCATGTCTATCAAAATTTATCAGATTGGATGGATGTTGCTGTTCAGCTAGAAGGCTTTTAAAGGAATTTCCTATTCCTTAACCTAGGAAAGCGAGATAACCCAACATGAAAAACAGGCAAAATGGCCGCCAAAGCCAAAAATCACCCGCGGACATCCTTAAAGCATACTTTTTCTATTCCCTGACAGAAGGTCTCTGCAATAAACAGTTATGCGGAATTATAACTCGACCAAGCAGTTCAGTGTCCTGTAGAGCGGGTAGCTGATCAACAAGGTCGAAACAAGCTCACCCGAATCATTTAGAACGGGCCTTGTCTTTTCGTCGTGAATTATGTACTGTATCACTTTGTGTGGTGCCATCAAAGTCACAAGAAGTGTTTTTATTTCAGACTTCTTTAAACTTAAAGAAATTCATCCACCTTGTAAGCATCCGCGACGCATTACAAAAATCATGCGTTTTCCAATTGTGTATGGTACGGTACATTTCGTGCCAGGGTAAAGTACGTAAAAGGGCTTACCTTGACGGAGACCTAATACTTTTCACGCAAATTTGGAGATCGTTATAGATTGAACAATTGAAACTTATTGCTTAAAGCTTTTAGAAGGTCAGTGATTGTCATATTGACTCTAAATTAATGTGATAGTTGCTTGTGAAACTGCAATATTCTAATTGTAATTGATCTGAATACATGAGCAGTGTGACTAACGTCACAGGACCTACGAAGTAGAGTAGGCATTAGCACTCCGACGCGAACTGAACTCTTGGAAATCCCCACCCCCAGTTGAAATTCGGCCTATATTAAGATGGGCACTGCCCAAGTCAGAATCACCAGTGATTTTCATCAAAAATCACCAGAAATTTTCATCAAAAGTAGGTCAGCTCAGAACTTGTTGGTAACAGTCTCCTAATGCGCCTTCATTCCAAAAATAAATAACGATCGCCGATTTAATTTTACAATTTTTTAACTAAAGGACACAGATTGAATAATAAAAAGTTCAGTAGATTCAGGCTTTACGTGTGAAAATACATTTACATTTCTTTAATGGTTTTCAGTGCCCTTGTCCAGGACCAAAACTTTTTGAATCGCATTATTTTTCCAACAATACAACAAATTCTTATATATAGTCCTATAGTAGAAAGGTAGCATTTATGTAGTTTACGGTAATTCAACTCAAGACCAACACCTTCTCGGCACAAGATAATAATGATTCTATGTCATTCTCCTGAGCATGACCGGTACAAAGACGAATAAATAACATCTCTACATCACGTTGTTATCTAGATATATGAGACAACACATTTTGGGTATCGGCAATCTGATGAATGTGTGTCTCAAGTTAACGACAGCTGTTCAAATGTCCCCTGGAACGGTAATAAATTAATAAAGACGTCAACATGTGAACTCATAGAATCCGCACTCTCGATGGTTTAATGTAATACCGGTACCATCTGTTGTGATATTTTTTTAACTCCCAGACATATCTGTTTATTTTTGTCTCCCCTGCTCTGACCTCTAAGAACAATTTAATTATTACACCATGGCAGTATTAACTGCATTCTCGAATCCCAAGCCTATCAGACTGTTAGTTCTGATCTGTTTATAGGCCTATTGGGGGTGACCCAGCTACACTGCTGTGACCTCTAGCTCTCAAAACAATTACGGATGGCATATCCCACCAGGTTTTGTACTGTGTTATATATACAGTGAAACATACAGCCAAGGGTTCCCGATGGGCATGACAGTGCACTCGCTGAGCCATCAATAAATAATGAAAAAAATAATTATAAATCAGATTTTCATCAGAATTCGGTCAGCTCAGAACTTGCTGGTAACAATGCCCTAATGCACGTTCATGCCAAAAATCAAGGTTCTAATGTCAACGGTTCTCCTTATTTTGCCGACGAAAGGATTCGGATGGACTGACTGACTGACTGACTGACTGACTCACTCACTCATTACCGGACAATTTGCGATCTGTAGCCTACTTCGTAGGAATATGTCCTAGCTGTGATGATTCGGAAATACATGTGTTATTAGTGTTTCCCGCACACGATGGCCTGGACTCGACTTCGGCTATGAACTCAGTTCCTTTTTTGAGGAGGTAACCAGCATGACTAATAAGATGCTGAAAATTATATTGTCAAATAAGTGCACAAATCTACGCATCCATACCTAATAGACGGAACAGTATAGTGTATGGATAGTTCGGCATTGTATGCCCAGGTCTCTTGTTTCCTTTTCATTCCGGTTATATTTTCCGGTTGTTGTAAATCTGTACACTGCTCTTTATGATTCGCTTTTCATAACACTAGTCTGAGTATCTATGATATTATAGTTCATATGTAGGCCCTACCCACAGTGAGACGTGAATAAAACATCATAAGAGAAGACAAGCCAAGTATAGCCAGATGTATGGATCGAGACGTTAATGTCTAACAGGGAAGATAAGATATCCCATGAAGGCATTGTAACGTAACTGCGGGGAATACAATGACTTTGACGAGACATTTGTCAAAGTCTACTTTTCGGAACTATTTCTTTCACCCAGTATGCAAAAATCGCCAGCACAAGTCGCCAGTGAATTTCAGTAAAACCAAATGCCATGTAAACGGATCTTGCTCAGCAAATCTGTTAAAAGTTACAGATAAAGATGTACATGTCCGAACAGGTTGCTTATCATCTTTAATGCGGGGCACCAGAATCCTTCAGTCCCTATAATACATATATAGCAAATCTTTGAAATGCAAACATCAATCAAATAAGATGTAATTTTCCCAACAAAGTAATGATAATGCAGAACTTCATTTTGAAAATTCAAATTGACAAGTCAAAAGGTTTAAAGAGCTCGTGATGCACTGTTCTTTCTCCAAAACTCAAACTAACTTACTTTTACAGGCGGACATATCTGATCTATACGACCGTTCGCCTCTTGCAGATATATTTAAATTCCTATGATACGGACTGTGGAGTCCATGCAATTACCTGTGTCAGACAGTCTGGTAAGCAATGGCCATCTGATCTGAACTTTTCTTCAAATGGTGGGATGATATGTCCTCTCCACGTCAGGAGTCCTGTGGTCAGTAAACCTGCGTCGTACATCCGGGGTCTTGGAGAGAGCGTCAACCGGAGACCAGATGAGTCAACCAAACCTGACAATTGTATGATATAAGCTTGCAAAAGCAGCGAAAAGAGACCTATGTGCATATATAATTTATCTTCATGGAAGTATAATAATTTTAGTTTGTCACACTTCCATCCCAGCTTCCTATGAAGTTGTACAAGAATATAAATGTTTTTGTATATTCTTTTAAGAAAACAGAGTTCACAGTCTGCCTGCATGATCCCCACATTTATCTCACACTATATGTGCAAATAAAATATCGCCCCACCCCACTATCGTCTTAGGCTATGCATGAAAGAATGCTTGCCCAACAAAATCCCCACGTTTATCTTAAGCTATGAAAACGGCGAGCATTTTGCCCTACATCATCCCCACGCCGGACTTAAACTTTCAGCACAGCCCGGCACATTCCCTACATTGGACTTTGTCTACGAGCGCTGGAAAAAGTCCACCCCACCTAATCCCTACAAACAACTCAGTCGATTAAATCCGAAGTTCATTTTCCCTACACCAACCCCACGTTAGACTTTGAATATATAGCAGATAAAGGTATGCCCTACATCATCCCCACGCGGACTTTGAATTCTCGCTCATTCACCCGTCATAATCCCCACATCAGCCCTACATAATCCCCATATTTATGCTAAATTTGCATTACCGCGGGCAGCTGCCCCACACAAACCCTACGTTATCCCCACGAGGAAAGTTCCAAACCACGCTTCGCCCCACACGAACCCCACGCGCCCACCAAAACCCCACACTTTCCCTACGCAATCCCCACGTTTATGTTTGTAAGGGATGTTCACATAAAATCTCCGTTTTCAAATCCCGAAATGCACATTGGTCGTTCTTCTGTCTGAAGGGTAATTGGTTCTGTCATTGCATGTTCAAACGGTTCCCACTATACTAATAAGCACAAGATTTTACCCTACCAGGCCCAGGAAGGTGTGTACCGATCTTATGGGAAACGACAACACATTGAGAATTGACGCACTGAGACTTTATAGCCCAACATATAGGAATCATTTTAAACATAACCGCATATCCCTCTAATCAAAGGTTCATGGGTAAATTCAAAATGGTGACCATTTGGGGAACACAAAATGTTGCATTTTCGGAAAAAATGTTGAAGAAAAGCGGACGAAAACATGACTTTTCGGATATCCAGCATGGTCGCCATTTTGAAACTACCCATGACTTTTCTACAGGTGCAGGGTTATTCACATTTACACAAAATGACCACAATGTGATACGTTCAAAGCCGCAACGGTTCGATTCTCTGTTATGCCCCGCTTCGCAACACGACGGAAAAGTTCAGAATGACGCTCCCACCCAGGCCACATAGGGTTAACGTCATCTATTTCCCAATTCAAAATGATGAATTTAGAATGCGATTTTGTGCTAGAAATTAGAAAAAGATTCACCATTCAATCTTCCAGGATTATCGTAGTGCGTTTGAAGTAAGATTAGAGTGGGATCTCCGTCAAACCCGAACGGGAAACCGACGTGCTCCGGAAAGTAGAATGGCTGTAACCAATATGGAAAGAGAAGATAGGAAGTTATGTTACACATACCAAAAAAGCGAATCCTAATTCAGGTGTCGCAAAGACACATACCTTCTTGCTTGAACTGGTCAATTTGGTATTTCTTTGTGAGTTATAAAATACTTTCTGTAGAACTTCCAAGCTCTAAAAAATTCGCTTTAAAATTAAATTTCCTTCATATTTTAAGCACAAAACTAAAATCTTACCCCTGCACCGATAGCCCATGCGAATATGATCTCCGTGCATCCCCGCCAATGGCCTGGCATGAACCCGTCGTAACAATAATCTCTGCTGTGTCATTGGTCACAGGTGGGTAACAGCCAATCATAACGACGTGATGGACCAAAGATTCGTGGCCAGCTTGTACCAAGGGTTCAAACTGGTATTAATAAAAATATTGAATGAGGAATAATACAGATTATCGAAAAAGTCATCAGATTTGACATTCGATACACGCTGTTGACGATCAATTCCGGCTTCCATATAATGACAATACCTCTTCTCATACGAGAGTATATTACTTCTTCAATTAGTCCGGACCTAAGTATGACTTAATATACTAGAATGCGACGTTAAACCTTAATTCTCTCTCTCTCTCTCTTTAATATACTAGACATATGAATGAGACAGAAGATTAACACAGTAATATTCTGCATGCAAGTTAAACGAGTAAATCTCCCTCAGAACACAGACAGATGCAAGTGAGGCCAAATATATTTTGCGCCAATACTTCCAGTGACATCGGGATGAAGCTATTAAATTTGCTGACAGATTAATGTAGTATATGCTGAGATCTGGCCACCCGCCCTCAAACGCCGTTTCCTACCTTCACTCTCTTCCTAAACATAGTATGGCGGCATATACTCTTGCCCTCAAGCAGCCTGTGGTCGAGGTTGAATAGAAGAGTATTGGTAAGGGCTAATATGTTAGCTAGAGCTTAGCTCTAAAAATCAGAATTTTGGACCGAATCAATTTATTATATCAACAGATTGTCCATTTTTTTTCAAATATTAATGCAACATATGAGATGAATTGTGTATGTAACTCAATAGAAAGCTAGCTGATAGAAGATTTTACGGATAAATGGAGAAGTGGGTGGAAAAAATTATGCTAAATTGAGAACATACATGTACAAAATTCCAAAGGAATTTATCAGTGTAAAACGTATGCTAACCTCCTACTGCCCAAAAGGCCTTGACACGGTTAAGCCAGGGTATGGCGCCAATTAGAGTGCATCCCGGCCGATATAATAATTTGAGTGCAGAAGTGAGCATATGGCCTAGCTGTGATGATTCGGAAGTGCATGTATTATTAGTGTTCTCCGCACACGATGGCCTGAACTCGACTTCGGCTATGAACTCAGTTCCTTTTAATATACTAGACATATGAATGAGACGGAAGTTAAACACAGTAATATTCTGCATGCAAGTTAAACGAGTGGCATTTTCTGAAATTTTGAGGTTTTCAGTACCCCATCGTACAGGAATGTAAGACACATCAAATTATTCCTTAGTATTCCCGGATATTTATTACCCTGCTGTCCTCGCGTATCTGCGTGATTTCCCTACTTGGTGGCTTTTACCAGATGGAAAACTATTTAAAGGTTATTGAGATATTGTACTTTGCATTTGTACAATTTAGAACAGATACGCTCATATTCATAGTTTTATACCTTGTTAGTTTGACAGTTTGTGTCTATTACGATTCCAAAGATTTATTGAACATTGAAAATAAACTGTGTGGAAAAGTAAACATCGTTGTTCATTTTCGTGAATCTATCATCATTAAATGTTTTTGGTTGATCTGTTTCTAGTTCGTTTTCTAAGTCTAAAACGCCTAAAAGTGAGAACCTGCATGACAAAACATGATGCCAACGATGTAACTCAGAAAATGCCCTTTATTGTTGCTATGGGGTAATTCAACTCGAAAAATAAGAACAAAATGCCAATCCAAAATATTTGACATGCTGACATGACATCGATGCTGTCTTGATCGAGAGATTGTGGCGAAAATAGACATTATACACATTTACTAACCTTGATCACGTGATGCTTACGATCCACCTCGGGTATAGGAAACGCTTGACACCAGTATGTGGTGTGGGTATCGGGCACCTCATACTGTTGGAAAGTAACAAGGATGGATGTAGACTGGAAAAGTTAACTTCCTTCCACATTGAAGCTGAGCCTCGGCAATCTGAAGGCCAGTATGACGTTATAATAAAGAGCACACTCCATATACCGGAGATATGAAGCGAGAATGCAAAACACCAACAGAAGCGTACAGAGAAGTGGTAGAACACTGGGCATTAATGTCAGCAGGTCAACATGATATCCCAAACGTCATAGCCTAATGTCTGACCAGAATTCGACAGCATTAGTGTACCAAGGTTACGCGGTATAACGAGCTAAGAAATCTCAAATGGGTACGTTGTTATGTTACAACATCAAACTTACATCAAGGGACACATTTGCACCACTATATATCAGCAAACAGATACTTATTCTAGTATGGCACATGTTCGAGTTGTAACTTGTGGTGATTGTATATTCCTTCAGAACGCTTTGAGCAGTAAATAAACATCATAGTCTATTCTGATATCCTATTACCTTCTGGTTTAGAAAATCCAAGGTTAAGCTGTCTCCGGGAATTTCTGGAACTGTTTTCTGTGGGTTCAAGAGGAAGATACTTTTTGATCCCCTGTTCCGGGAGTGATACTTCACAGTTCCTGAAGGGTCGGCATCATCATCACCGTATGCCCAGAGCACACGAGCTGTCTCCCACTGAGAAGAAATGGGAAAATGTCGTCAAAATGGCAATGGCGTATTTTCATTGTTAACTCACTTCCAATGGGCTTTACGATATCAATTTAAAACAATAAGACCGCCTGTAGATTCCGGCGTAAACTTCTGGATAGTACATTTCTATTCCGGCCTTGTAGTGGCTACTAATGGCACAATTGTCGCAATAACTAAAAGCCATAGATCTCGCCAGGTGTGAGTGCACAGAGTGATTCTTTTTTTCTTCAAATCTATATCCAGCAAAAACTTTCTGAATAGTTGATAAAAAATAACATCTGTCAGGTAGACGATGACCATCCGAGCTGTCATGGATTCTGCCACTGGTATCTTATTTTCGTGATCTAATCATGGGATACGAATTCAGAAGCCCCTCGGAAAGGTTTACCATCGTTATGTCCCATAAATCATATGATCAAATGCGTAAGTTTTGTCACAACCAAAATTTGCGTCGCCATAACGTTTGTAGATAAGAGAGTACAGCAGAAAGAGGATGCCGATGTGTCTGATACGAGTTTCATCATTTATAGCTACAATAAATTCTGAGTAGTCGATACAGTTTTTTCCAGGTATAGAAATGGAAGCTTCATTATCATTACATGTATTTCTAAAACAAAGCATTTCATCTGCTAAATCTGCTTTTACCTGAACTGGTCGGTCATCGTCGTCGCAGGAGTCCAATGGCCTCCAGAACCTCAGCGTTGTGTGCGTGTCACTCTGTGAGCTATTTACTAGGACCCAGTCCTGACTCTCGTCTACCAACGGCTCTCGCTTTCCCGTGGCGTGACGATCCTGTGGCAGGTATCATGTATAAGCCATTAAAGATAATCAGCTGTTCCACTTTGAACGATGTTCAGTAGCAAAATTCTTATGGTTGTACATATTCCACAGTGTTTTGGCACCTAAAAATCCCCACTGCTTGAGCAACTACAAAAGTGCATATACATGTATTAGACGAAGCAAGACGGTTTGTATACTCTAGTATCAAAAATTCCAGTCAATTATTGTAGTAGTATCCTACTGAAAACGTACCATACTGAGAGTTAAAGAATAGACACCCTTTCGTGAACGGACAGATGAATCTTCCGCTGTAGCCTGCATGAACGCATCCTCAAAACTTCATGGTTTCGTTTTGAGCCAAAGGTGAAAACTTGATCATCATGCACAATGTTCTTCACAGTTGTTTGGCTTGGATATTTGATGGTAGATGAATACGTATTTCCATAAATCACGAAAGTTAATAAATATAATTATATTTTCTTCAAATACATTTTTTTTATTGTATTTTGTCCTATATATTTGTTAATTTTCATAATTAATTCAAAATGTACGTATTCATCTACCAACTATTATCCCACAAGCCTGGTACCTGTATATGGTAATTTTGAAACTACTGTCACGGTCGCGATGATCACAGTAAACAAGGGATCATATTGGATGTTGCTTCGCTGAAAAATACAATCGCATTTACCACGAACACGATCCATTGCCATGTGCACCATTGGTATCTAGGATAGAGATACCGCTGGTTTTAGAGAGGATGACATGGACGCAGACTTTCATTGAGCAGCATAATACTTAAGAGCGATTCAAGGATAGTCCATGAGATGTTAAATATACACAACGGTCATAATCAGCTTTTGTATCGCGTCCCTTACTCTCCCGTACCAAAGATTTAACAATGGAACTTGCATCTTCCGTGCTTGGCGCCCAGAAGTAAGAAGATAGATACTGGTGACCGAATGTCAGGATAATGTGACTGGGTCGCCCTGATATGACTGAATAGTTGTTGAAAGCGACTTTAAAATCCTTGTGACTCACTCACTCATCCTTACTTTCTTTGTTACGCTTTACAATGACGAAAGACCGACGAAGGACCGATGTGGGTTGAACGAGGGTACTCTAGTCATCACCGAAATAAAAATAAGAGGCATGGAAGAACACAAACCAGTGTCCGTATCCCAGAGGAAGAGGAAGGTAAACGCAGCATATAACGGGGTGGCACATTGCAAAACATCGCCACAATCGACAAAAGAACTCCCAACAATCTACATGAAGAAGTTCGTTAATTGATAGTTTTCTTTGTACAATACAGGCCTAATTGAACTACTGCTAACCTGCAGTCTAACGAACAATGTCATATGAAAGCTCGACTGATTTATTCGGTCACATTCTTGGCTCCCAAAACTCCCTGAACACGAGGAGCGGTGTACTACGTCATCGAAAACTGTGTTCGTGTACCCACATTGACTTTTGAATATTCACCAGTGTCACTGGGCATTTACTTATCGTCATTATGGCCCAAATTGCCGTCTATGGACACAGTTGACCATATCAAACACTAATAACCACTGTTAATGGCGGACCCAGATGACCTGAAAGCCGCATTTCCGGTGTAGTTGTTGTTAGAAAGGACCTACAACGTTGGCTATTGGTGAAGCATGAGAACAAATATTATGGGAAGACAAGGTGTTTCTATTTTCCTTGTTGAAATGTGTAAATCAATGTGAAAGCTATTAATATCTGATTTTGTCTTTACTTGGCTGGGGGGTGGGGGGGGGCGAAATGGCCCCCCTAATTATTTTTCTTATCCCTTGAGCTAGCGGGCTGAAACTTACCACACTATACCCCTGGGTGAAGCTCTACCAGAAAATGTAAAAAAATCCAAGATGGCCGCCTTGATAACGTCACAGTGACGTCATTTTCAAAAACGGCATTTTTTCGTCGATTTTTCGGTTGGATTTTCCAATTTTTTTATTTATGCAATTTCTCCGCAAAAACTGCATGATAAATTAGTAGATATTCATGTGATGTGAAATAAAATAGTTTTTGCTCACTTTTCATTGCAGAAAAGCAGAGATTTTGAAGAAATATGACAAAAACATCACTTTTCTGGTACCAACGTGGGCGCGATCTTGAATTTACCCATGATCCTATGCTCGGGGGGTTATGCAAATACATGTAGGCTCAAAACGACCCCAATATAATAAACTAAAAAGTCAAGAAGTTTCAGCTCTCCATTTTTTGTCGTTCCGGAGATAGCGCAGAAAGTTTGGTTGGGGCCATTAATTGGGGCATTTCCATAAATACGATGGCTCATGATGTGATACACCATGATGTCTTACACCATGATCATTGAAAACTATTAACCACTTCAATCTTGTTGGAAACAAGCCTATTTTTATGTATACTCTCATTTGTTGTTTGAAATTGATGCTAAAGCTGTTATATGAATTCTTTGGATTATCGACGCTTTGATTTGATTGAATTGTAGTTTTGAGAGCCGCTTCACATACGGATTCAGCGGCCCATAAACTAAATGTTTCATTTAAATTTCACGGTGCATTTCTTAGTTGATACAAGGTCTTTACAAGCCCTATATTTTAGAATAAATGAATAACAAGAAGAGGGCAACTGGAGATAGAAGAATAGAATAAAAGAAGGATTTTGGCCTTTTTCAAAAATTAATAGTTAACTCGGCTTAAATAACAAAAATCAATTCGTTTTAATTCACTCCATATGAAACTCCAGTACTGTTGGTCAAGTACCGGAGCTTAATTACATAGGACAACGTCATAATATATTCGTGTTCACTGGCACAAAGGTCAATAATGCTTTGTACGGCCATAGATGTGAGTGTGCTTTATCCGTCTGCAACTCCACTGGGATACATGTATACGCGACACACCCACGGGCCGCCTGTTTTTACTTTATGCGGCATCAATGACCTTTGTATACTCGATCACGAATGTAATTGAGGCCCAGTAGATGAAACAACAGCTGGAGTTCTATGTGGAGAATTACACAGTTATTTCTAGGGTAATATATTATCAATCACAAAGTACTAGTCATTTTTTAGGGTTCATTTTGTTATACACGCTGCTAAAAAAAACTTTAATATTTGTCTACTCCAAAGTGGACGACTAATTAAAATGGACTTCAGTAATACATGTTGAGATATCTAGCCATACAATGATATTTTGTAGTGTTTTCCGAGTAACATCATTCGTCCAATAAACATCGAATACGTCGAATAAGCATTGTCTGATCTCTTTTGGCTGGGCATATTGATAGTTCATTTAACATGCATTCTGCCCATACTCATATATACGACACACATCAACCATACATGAAAGGGAATGTCGTGGACAGATCCGAGTATTTGCAGGTTAACATCGGTTGAATAAAGAAAGGGTCGGTCTTTTGACGTCGCAAGACAGACAAATACAGAATGATTGTAAGAAGAGCACATGACGACGAGCTTTCATAAAAGACGCTGACAATGTACAATATATAGGCAAACAGTGAAATCAAGTCAGGTCAGGTAGACGGTTGGTTTGGAATGGCCGATAGTGTATGTGACCGTGGATAGTATTTATATATGTTTGTATGCTGTAACCACATGGCTTATGTTATATGTTATATGTTAGGAAAATCTTGAGTGAAGATCGGACCTGAGCTTTCACATTCTATCCTATTCAACTTAACAGGACAATTTCGGTAAAATGCATTGAATATGCTATGAGAACATACAAGAAAATGTCATTCAATATATGGGTATGGACAATACACTACTGTTTTGAACTTCTAGGTTTGCTTCCGTTCAGACACTGTAATTTTTAAAATGTTTTAGTGATATCGGATCATGCGCTATTTCATAAATGTTTGCCTTAAAAACTCATTGAAGACTACCTTTCTAAAAATTATGTTCATTAACTTTTGAGTAGCTACAATATCGTAATCCTGTATATGAAATCGTACTGCCAGTAGCCATTTGTTAAATATATTACTAATGTATTGCCGACAAGGAAAATAATTTATCCATGGAGCAATAATTATCTTAATCGAGAATTATGGACAGAATACATAAAATACATTACTCAGCAATGTTGTATATACAGTGCTGAAAAGAATTGAGCTCATCTAGTTTACACTCACCGTGAAGTAGGCTTTACCGTTGTCGTTATAAACACCTCCGATAACAATATCTGATCCATCCATGTCCCCATTGGGCGACAGGCCGAACCCCACATACCCCAGAGTCTTCACTCGAACCTCAAAGACAATTTTCTTCTCATCAAAATTCCAATGTAACTGGAACTTTCCTGCCGGATCCAAGACTGCCGAATGAACCAATATTGTATTTTCTGGGGGAAGTGCAGAATTCATTCCATATTTGGAGAGAAAAACGAAAAGAAAAAGCTCTGGGAGCATTTTCCAATGCATGTTAACGACAAACGTTGATTCAAGCGTGTTAACGTTCGTACGACTGGCTTGTATCATGCAATAAATGTAGGTTCTATATGATATTTGTATAAGCGGACATCACGTGACAATGCGCGTATATTATATTTGTAGACATGATTAAACTGTAAGTCAAATTGCATCAGTTCATATTCACAGTATAAACAGGATATTATCCTGTCTCTGTGATAGACTCTCCAAAGGTGGGGTGCGGTGAAGAAGAGTTCCTTTATTCCGTATTTTGTTTCATTCTGACAGAATACCGAATTTAGAACAGTGATATTGGTTAGAAAGCGGCATTTTTGTTCGATTTTACGACTTTTTTTTCATGTTGAAGGAAAATGACGAAAACATCACATTTCTGATACCCCATATAGACGCCAGTTTAAATTTTCCAGTGGTTCTCTGTTCGGATCAAGCTGACCCTAATTTGATAAATACCACACTCTGGGATTGTCAGTTCTCAATGGTTTGTCGTTCCGGGTATAGGGTGGGGTTAATTTCGCAGCAAATTTTGTCAAAATTTACCCCGAGTGTTGAGAACGACGCATGCGCTTACTAGAAACAAATTACATGTGTCTAGCCTCTAGCCTAGCCTCCTTCACACAAAAGGTGAGTGACATTACATATTCGTAACAGGCATTGAGGCACACAACCATCCTGTTTCGCATACATGTTTAGGGCAAATTTATTAAAAATTGTAATTGATCGTATCTTCCGCAACAGTCGGCGAACACGACCAGTTCTACCGGAACAGTTAGCGATTTATCTCGGATGACGTCTTGAGAACAGTTTTGTCCAGGAACTCGCCTATTCACAACACCGACTGACACTTATACTGTTAACCATGACCACTAACCATATTACAGTAGTATTTTATCCAGCATAAAACTATAACTAGAGACTTCGGAGCTTCAATGAGATCGGCCCCAGTCAACAAATTAACCTATTTGTATGTACATGTAATCATTGGCAGAATGCAGCTCAAATGAGTATTATCTAAACAGACGAAAAGATATTAAATTGCATGATCAATAAATGCATGTGAGATTTTTATTTTCAGAGAAACAAAGCTGCATTTTTTTCTCTCTCAAAACTCTTCCCTTCTACAAATTTTAGAACGAGATGAGCATTTATTCGACAATTTACCGCGAGTATTTCCGTGACTTTGTAAAATGCCTAAAGTACACCGAGGTTGAATTAATTTGACTGAATTCACGATTTAACGCCCAAGACTCTTCTGATCATCTCGTAAGATTTGAAACGTGATGGCTAATAAAAGCGTCCAGGCCGTCATTCAATATTCAGCCGTCGTCCATTAAAGAATTTCCTCGTCCATAATCCAAAGACCTAATTCATATAATAACAGTAGCACCAAATTAAAAAGATAAATCATAGTATACATAAACTAGGCTAATTTCCTGCAAGAGAGAAGCGGTCAAGAGTTTTGAATGATGCCAGTAAAACACCATGATGTTCCAAAAATATCAAATCCGTATCGCTGATCAGCATTCTGATTCTATATAATATACGTTGCAAAGTCGCTATCTAGAGTATGATTTATCTCTGTCACTCTTTGAGTGTGATTGTTCATATGAACACTAAGAGGATCTTGAAATAAATAGGTTCTTACGATCCCTAGCTCCTGGTGGATCGGAATTAGACACAAGTGACGAAACGTACGGCCATAGATATTGCACGCTACGCTCGTATTTTATTATCAGCATGCGATATGTATCGCCAAATTTCAGAAACTTCGAGTGGAGGCGCTTGATGATATAGCCCTGTTTTAGAAAGTTCCTGTAATAATGTTGTGTGATGTTGATTAAAATCGGAACATTTAACACAGGTTCTAGGAAATCGAGCATATACTAGGCGAAATACGCCATATACAGGTTCCTCTGGTATATTACTGTCCAGAAAGGGATAGTTTACGATGTCGAAATTGTAATAATCTCTTTTGTCGTGAATTCGACGTGAGAGAAGGCCCGCTTCATATTTATAGAGATATAGGTCTAAATAAGACGTGACGGTAGGGTTAGCTGTAGTTTCCTTCAAATCCAAAGAAGGTGGATATATATCCTTCACAGCGTCAGTTATCCAGCCATCCACCGCAAGAAGATCGTCTACTGTATATAGCATTTGGTGAATGAGAAGGGACGGGCTTTTAAATTATCTGTTTTTGAAAGCGTCTGAGCAAGTGAGTTAATTTTGATTTTTGTTTTCAAAAATCCTGCTAGATTTGGCAAAAATAACCAAAACAAAGACGGGTAGGGAGAAAGTTATCCGTCGGCTATTCCATATTAATATGTATAACTTGCAAATGTTATGTATGTATACCTCCATACTCGCAAACACTTGCAGATTACGATGAACGCGAATAATTAATTTCGCAAAAAATACCCTGACCCTTATTGGTGACCCTCCATAGCCCTCTTTCTAATTTCGTAGTAGGATAGACCGTCCGTGTTCTACTACATCATAATTCTTCTTGCCTTCTTAATAGCTTATATCTATAATACATTCTGTTTGGCATTAGGGCCCTCGGTGGCCGAGTGGTCTAAGGCGCTTCGCTGTGACCGCTAGCCTCACACCGCTGAACCGGCACGGGTTCGAGCCCAGCTGGTCCATGTGTGAAAGTTTGTCAGTTACTTGCCGAAGGGAGGTGGTTCTCTCCGGGTACTCCGGCTTCCTCCATCAACCAAACTGACTGTCACCATATGAGTGAAACAAACTTGAGTGTGACATTAAGCCAAAATCCCTCCCTCCCTGTTTGGCATTATCAACGTTGCAAACGAGAGTATACGGATCGATGACTGGGTTCGCCTGCACGATGATCGGGGTCATGGAGTAACTTTTGTCCTGCCTCAGTTATGCCCCTGGGCTATGCCTAAAATTCATGACTCATTTACAGAGAGAAAATCTGTCAAAAACGGGTAGGTTGACCCACTTTATTCGCTTTTTTAAAAGTTGGTACCGGATCTGGGAACATGGGAAAGAAATTTAATTTAAATCGCTCTTACAGATTTTTCTGTAAATTTTTCGACTTTTTAAGGGATTTTCAAGGAAAAATGAACCAAGTTTACAGGGGAATAATCGAGATTCAGTTTTTTATAACATATCAGTGATTTATCTTAAGATAACAGGCAGTACTAATTCCTCACCAGGCGGGACCGAGTAGACCCGGAACAACCAGGCAGTACTAATTCCTCACCAGGCGGGTAGGTCCGAAACCACCAAGCAGTACCGGGTAGGTCCGGATTGATCCGGAACGGTCAAATTTGAGGGAAGGTTGAGTCTGTATTCGTTGACTCTCTCCAGCTACCTGGCTGAAGGTTGAGCCCTACATGTGTCATTAGTAGTTGTTTTGCCACTTTTCTAGCTGAAAGTTCACAGGTGTGCTTGCCGTGTTAAACGCTGGCTGCCTTACGGAAGAGTTTCGGTCCGCTTTGTTTATCACGGCGACCATCATCCGGTCATTCGCCACCTTTTCGCTCAGTGGGTGTGAGATCTTTCGACCAGTCACTATAAACTGTTTCCATCAAATGACGGCTCTAAGCTGCACAGATTAGTCTCTCGATAAAGGTACTAAACTATTCGACGTATATGACATCTACCGAGTGATAACTGTGTGGAAGAACGCGAGAAACTAGTCAACTATTTCTTCACAATCAAATGTGAAACGAGACAGTAGGAGTTGTCTCTCTTGTCAAACGTTTACATGTGGTTAACGGCAAAAATAATAATGTACGGCAAAACGGCTCATAATTATTTTTATTTCTGGGTTAAGAGCAGATAGATTTTTTGATAACTTCGTCCATTGTCGTTATATTCAGTTAGTTTCAAATAATTACAGTCGCTAATTTTGTTAAAATCCCACAGATAAGACCTCGCTTCATTGTCATGAGTATATAAGGAGATCGAGTTGCCTAAATTGGTACCTAACTACATCGTTCAAGTGTTTCAGATTTTGAATTGAATGTTGACTGCTAATATTTCTGAAAAAGTTCCTTGGAGCGATGATGTAAGAGGGAGTCTCGCTGTCAAAATAGTGAGAATTGTGACCTCAATATCAGGAAGGTATGACTCTGTTGAGAATGTGAGTCTGGCATAATTTCGATCATCGTGGTTAGTGTGAGAAATCTGGTTACCTCCGAGCTATTACGGCACGGTAATTGGTTAGCCAGATAAAGCCCCCCTAACGGCCCAGAGGCGCAAAATATGCGGTGTGAATCAGCGGGCGAACAAAGAGAGTAGGGACGTAAGTGAAACAAGCCGTCTATAAGCGTAGTTTGAAGGACACTTCATTCTGTTGACATTGCATTTCGCCATTATCTGACGTTATCTGCGTTATATGTATAGCTACATCAAATATAGGTAAATGTATACAACACCTATCATGTTGCGTTCAATGTTATAGCATAATGCTGTTGTAGTGTATTATTATGAAAGACCAGTTTTTGCTATTGCTGTATATCTCCACAATGAATAGAGGCAATCAATCTAGACGGCTTGCTTAGAAAGACACACGCCTTCCCCTACCGATTTGTCTACATACATAAACACCTTTAACCCCTGCCACGTGTAAGCTGAAGGTCAATAGGCCATCCATTGTTAAATGGTGTTCAAAGGCAACAATCGCCTAGCTGTTTTTGTTTACATGACAATAAACAGTCCGGGAATTTCATCATATTGCTACTCTTCGTCGGGCCACGGTCGCGGAGTATAGAATTGCTGTCTGTCCGTGTGCCATGAATTCTTTTTATCACAACAAAAACTTAGAAAGCATGCAGTCAGTCCTCTTAGAATTTTTACTGGAGAAAATAACTCATGCTACTGACATTGAGGTCAAACCGGAACTGAATCTAAAATTATCAGTTCTGTATCTTGAGTTCTGATTCAGCAAACATCTCGAAATTTTACAGGTGCGTTATCCGTGTGATCTTGAAGAGAACCATTTGCTCTATAGATCGAAAGTCAATGTCCAATCCCTTCAAAAGTGATAATAGCGTGTCTGTGCTATATCTTGAGCTGCTGTTCACCAAACGTCTCAAAACTTGCCAAAGAAGCCAGTTATTATCGCCCACCTGGACCCTAGTCACTGCCTGTGTGTGTGTGTGCGTGACAAATTCTTGTAAGCATGATATCTCAGAAACAATTAAGTGGTCAATTCACTTCAATTTTAACAGATAATATATTGGAGAAATAGACATCACATCATTGATATCAAGGTCAATAATTCAAAGTTCATGTTATCACAGAACTGAAATTAATAGTGTCTTGACTACACCTCAAAGTTATGATTCACCAAACATCTTGTAACTTTACTGGAGCGTTATCCATGTGATTCCAATAGACCCCTTTACTTTTGGTCAAAGCTTGGAACCCGTTATTGCCGCTCGCGGTAATGTTTTATATTACCCTTGTCAGGCCAATGTGACAATTTCGTAAGCTAATCCATCTTTACGTGAATGCCGAGCCCTGCAACACATCCGTAACAGATGACTAAATATAGAATCTCGTTCATCGACCCTGAAACGTGACTCAGTATTTATAGAAATGAGTAGACAGTCATATGATTTTAAATTGAAGACTGAGTGCGAATGTATGGACGCGCCTATGAAACACTGAATTTCATAAGTTAAAGGAGAAAACTGTCCACAAAGATAAAATGAGCAATCTCTCATTAATCATGTAACATAAATAAAGTGGAAATTTAAGCAGATTATTGACAGCACGTTAATCAATTGAACAGCGAAGACCATTTCCATACCGCGGCAACGTATGAGGTGCGGTTTAACCCTATCTGGCTTGAGCGATTTGGGGTGTACCGCAGCCTGGGGGTGGGGGGGGATGGGGCCCCCTATATATTTTCGCTATCGCGAAGGCTAGATGACTGAAACTTATCACACTATATCTTTGGGTAAAGCTCTACAAGAAAATGTAAAAAATCCAAGGTAGCCGCCATGATGACGTCACTGTAACGTCATTTTCAAAAAGAGCATTTTGGGACGATTTTTCGGTCAAAATCTTTATTATTTATTTTTTTTCTTCACAAAAACTGCATGATAAATTAGTAAAAATAATTTGATATGAAATAAAATAAGTTTTACCCAATTTTCCGTACAAAAAGCATAAATTTTGAAGCAATATGACGAAAGCATCACTTTTTCTGGTACCTCACATGGCCGCCATTTTGAATTTAACCATGATCCCCTGCTCGTGAGGTTATGCAAATAGGCTCAAAATAACCCCAATATGATAGCCTATAAAGTCACGAAGTTGCAGCTCTCCATTTTTGGCGTTCCGGAGATATGACAACAAGTTTGGTAGGGCGGCATTTTGCCCCCCCCCCCACTCCCCCCAGGCCTGCTAGGGTTAATGGAGGAAGGGAGGGAGGGGGAACAAATCAGGGGGTGTTTTTTGGTGATGCTAAGACATATGTTTCAGTAAAATGCATTGAATCGCGTTGAATCAACATGCTGAATTTTTGCGTGATTTTTGAAGAAATATGGCGAAAACATCACTTTCTGGTACCCCCACATGGCCGCCATTTTGAATTTACCCATGATCCTCTACTCGGGGGGTCATGCAAATAGGCTCAAAATGACCCCAATATAATAATCTAAAAAGCCACGGAGTTTCAGCTCTCATTTTTTTTGTCGTTCCAGATATAGGAGCAAAAACCCAACAGGTGGGGGGAGGGTTAAGGGCCAAAATTAAATATCACGCGTCGAAGAGTTTTTCAGATACCTTAAAGTATATTATCTTGTCGTATTCTCACGTGCTGGGATCCTAAAATAACACGAAGAATTGTACGAAATCGTCAATTCGAGGTAAAACAAACACCCTTTTCTCTCTGTAGAATCGCCATACACGATTAACTCACGACCATTTACTAAAAAAAGAGCCATTCCGAAGGTGTCTTCCATGCCACGAAGATCTCACGGTGAAACATATTCTTATCGAATGCATAGATTTTTAGATTGTAAGAGATCCTTTTTATCGAGCGACTGTTTTGGAAGATCTTTTTAGTCGGTCACGGAGGATTGCATCTTGGGTTATTTGAGAAAAATCGGTTTGTTGCATAAGTTTTAATGTGTGTATGTTATAATGCGTTGTACTACTAAGTTATTGGCTTGAGTGATTAGAATTTTGTTTGATCGTCGCTATATAGCTGAAATATTGCTGAACGCGACATTAAACCTTAAACCTTCTCTCTCTCTCTCTGTAAACATATGCAGCCAGTCCAGAATCAAAATCCTGTTTGGGCAACAACTACATGTATTTCGGTTTAAGGATTATTAAGGTTTTGGACTGGCTTCATATGCTCACGTCGAAATTTGTTTCAGCAGTAAAAGGCCAATCTTTTCAATATTTCCAAGCAGAAGAGTATCTGGTTATACACGCGAAAACTCGGTCCAAAATTACACAAAATGTGCATGTTAATATAATGTGAAAAATAACAAATGTGCGTTGTTTTACTTTTCTGAGAAATTCCCATAGCATTTTTCAAAATTCGTTCTGATCATAATATCGTTAGAATATAAAAAAAACATGTTTATTTGTGTTCCTTTCGCGTTGGTTGGAAAAGTGTTTTTTTAAAATAAAAATCGAAAAATAAAACAGTTCGGGGTTTTTTCCTTACAACCTGGAAGTGTTAAACTCATAGATATAAATGTGTAAAATGGGTGATGAATCAAGAAATTCAGGTTTTTGTCTCCAGCCGAATGAACTATCAATTTACACATCAAGAGTGATTCAAATTGAAAAGGATGTAAAGAAGGTGTAAAATTTAATTTGCCCATAATATCAAGACATGCGTAAGAAATGGTGCCACATGTTGTGTTGACTGATTGAAATGCAGTTAATATTTTATTTATTTTGCAGAATTTGTAAGTTGTACATCCGTTGGAGTGCCAATGGGTTTTACTTATCATCTTTTATGGAGGGCGACACAGAATACCCAAACAGAACGCAGGCAAGACAGTCAGTGTTATGCAATACGCTACATGAGATGCGATACACCGATCTGGTCCGTTTTCACTTTGGTGAGATTTACTCCCTATTATCCGTTGAGTTACAGCTCTATTGTTTAAAACTCCTACTGGTACATATGCTTTACCAAGAAAGCGTCATCCTAAAGATTACACCCTATCAGTGTTTTTTTTTGCTGAATTTGCAAAAATTCGCCTCAGGTAGTGATAACGACGATTTTTTTTATCAAAATACATTTACTAAATCAAAATGAAATTAACACAAATGGAACATTATTATACTATAAGGATATCATGATTAAAATGAATTTGATTTGCGAGGAGTTTTGTTCTGGAATTTTGGAAAATGCTATGTTCATTTCCCCTAAAAGTGGCAAAAACGACAGTTTGCACATTTTCCATCGTATTAACATGCAATTATCCATAATTTTGGATCGAATTTTCCTTTGTATATCCAGCTATTGTTTTACTTTGAAATATTCAAAATTGGAATTTTTACTATAGAAATGAAAGTTGTTTCTTAATGAAAAAAAATGTAGGACAGGAATCCATCTTACTGAAACTAGTCCTTTCTTTCAAAAGTGGCATTTAATTTTGACCGTTAACCCTATCTGGCCTGGGCTTTTTGGGACCTGTCCAGGCCTGGGGGGGGGGGGCCGAAATGGGCCCCCCCTAATTATTTTTCTTACCCCTTGAGCTAGGGGGCTGAAACTTATTACACTATACCCTTGGGTCAAGCTCTACCAGAAAATGTAAAAAATCCAAGATGGCCGCTTTGATGACGTCACAGTGACGTCATTTTCAAAAATGGCATTTTTGGGTCGATTTTTCGGTCAGATTTTCCGATTTTTTTATTTTCGCAATTTCTTCACAAAAACTGCATGAAAAATTAGCAAATATTAATGTGATATTAAATAAAATAGTTTTTACCCACTTTTCATGGCGGAAAAGCAGAAATTTTGAAGAAATATGACAAAAACATCACTTTTCTGATACCCACGTCGCCGCCATCTTGAATTTACCCATGATCCTCTACTCGGGGGGTTATGCAAATAGGCTCAAAATGACCCCAATAAGATAAACCATAAAGTCACGGAGTTTCAGCTCTATATTTTTTGCCGTTCCGGAGATAGTGCAGAAAGTTTGGTAGGGGGGGCCATAATGGCCCCCCCCCAGGCCTGGTAGGGTTAAACCGCACCCGATTAGGGGACGAATCATCGCTAACCGCGACAGGTCCTTTATGGTTGAATAAGTTGAAATCTCGGGCATTGAACATCCCCAGATGCTTATTTCAACCTTCCCCCATTCACTTTGGATTGGCATTCTATGTAGACTTGTAATGCAGTTGAGCTGCCACCATAATAATTTCTTATTCTCCATTCCTTTCTGGTCGACACTACGCTTCAATTCAGTGCAGGCGTTATCACAGATAACCCGTGTTCAATTACAATGATTATGATATGGACGTGTTGTTTGCACGAATACGGTAAAGTTGTCTTTCAAGGTTATGTGATGGTATTCAACCTGTCTGACGATATTTAGTCCATGGTAACCTATATATTTCCATATTAGGGTGTCTAACGGGTTCCCGATATATCGTCATTAGCTTGAATACTACGGGTGCTATAAATTCATCTGACCGCGAATACTGACATGGGCTCTTTCATACATGTAATTCACCATTTGTAACTTGAGAAATAGGACAAAACACCTAGACACACGGTTATTGACACAACCACAAGTTCTCCCGGTGGGCATCGTGTCCCAAATGCGTCTCATTTTGACTTCTAATAGACACGTGTTCATAGGTTAGTGTTATGTGACCCAGAACGAAGGCATTGGGGGTATAAGTGCACTGGTGGATCCTTGTCAGCATATACAAATACATGTGATTATTCACAAGAGCACGGGATTGCCGGCTCTTCAATGAGACGCTAACATGATGTTTTTTTTCTGGAAGATCTTAAGTTGCTCCATGTGACGCAGGTCGGCCGTACTTCGCTGAATGGTTTAGAATTACTGGTAGTGCATGCCCCTGTGAATGGCATTGGTATGGCACGTGATTTTTGTCTATTTGGAATATCTCCAAAAACTTCAAATATAATTTGTAAAACATCTTGAAGAAACATATCAATGTTTGATCAGTATATAAAGGCTATCACTCGCATGCCTTGGGTAATACCAAATTATTTTCTAGAGAGTAAAGTTTGAGAGAAAAATAACAGCTTCTAAAAAAATGAGAAAATATTTTTGTCGGCTGATTTAAACTCGGTAATGTACAATAGACTCGCCAGTACGATACATTGGATTAAATTTAATATTTATATAACCGCAAATGACGAGGCAATATGCAAACTAGAGTGTTTATTGTATTTGTATACATGGGTGGGTCGCCAGTCAGCTTGATATGCATGACTAGATTAATGATTTAGTTATACATCAGTTATACATAACCGGTAGAACGGTTGCTTCAGTAAGATCTATTTTCTTAAACATACAAGAGAATTCATTCGGGTCATTTTAAGACGAAAAACGAAGAAAATGACGGATCGATAATAAACAAGAACGAAACTAGTAAAACGACATGCACTTTCGTGTTTGTGTATCAGACGAAAATTACTCACTCATGAGCAGATTCATCGTCCTCACTAGGACCATTATACTGCGATATCAATAAGTTTTCAGGAACATCTATACCAAGGAAGTTGTCTGTAACTGTGCGTCTTGTCCGTCATCCAGTATTCAGCCCTCCTCCACAAAAGAATATCCGCGTCATTGATCGAAAATCCTATTTCGTATGAGAGCACCAATTGCAAATGTGTATGAAATAAGATGGCTTCTTACAAGAGAAAAGCGGTCAATAGTTTCCAATGATGTCAGCAAGACCAGATTTTATTTAAAGAACATCATCTTAACCCACTCTTAATCATCAATGAGAAAGTTAGAACGGCTTAGAGTAAAACTAAATCAAAAGATTTTTGATCAGAACATTATCAAATATAATACATACATGGTTTTGACACTGGCTGTAGTTTAACAAAAGGGCTAGGGATTACGTTAACACTGCCAGGGACTACTGCCGTAATGTAGCTCTGTTGACTAGGGTCCATGTTTGACGAATAGACGTCAATGTTATAATCTGACTCATCATTTCGATTTCCACCTTTGGCACCAAGGCCTTCTTCCGCAGTCTTAACATCGCATTGACCCTTAACGTCGCAATGCGATGTTAGGGGTCGACCGTTTTGGCCATTTGGGTTTTTGCGATGTTCAGGGTCGGCAACATAATTATGTCGAAATCGTTTGGCATTTAACCGCATGTTTCAGATCCCCTGTGAGTGGAAATACAATATCCTCTTCCAAGTGACTCTTGGTTTTCAGAATGGCTTGGAGCGTTGGATCGCACTTCATTCTATCAATGGCTCAATGTCCGCAACCCAGTCTTGTACACAACGGAACGTTTAATAGAACAACAAACACACCACATTTGGACCCAATTGCTCACATTTCCACAGAGAAATCCCATACGCATCAGATAATGCCCTTCTCATACTAGTTCTCCAGTGCGACGCAAATAACCCTCTGAGCGTCCGTTCAGCACCACATACCACTAGTCACCAATGTGGGATAATGTTTCTGGTACACACCCAATCGCTGAGTGCCACTTTGCACAATGAACCCAATATGGTCCACATGTACCCACTTTATATCCAAGGTCAATACCCACGCATATGCACCCATTCCAACCATAGCTGTGCTTTCTCTACTACGTCACAGTCATGCAACTTCTGCTCGATGGTCTACCAGGAGGTCCAAGTTCAACTCACCACACTTTCATCCCATTACCACAATCAGCAATCACAATCACAGCTATACTAAGGTAAATTCTACGCAAGAAATCACTTCGGAACATTTCAAGGAATAGTAATCATTACTGGAAAGGACTCACTGATCGGCTATGAAAGAAACTAGTTTGTGTAAAACGATCACATTTTATTATATGGTCGCTTTAAATGCCAATAATTATTTTGATTGAGGCCGGACATATGTGGCGGCTGGCTTAAAAATTTGGCACTGGTACCATGTTTTGTACTACACAACTAACTGGCTGTTAGCCATGGAACAAGATATATATTGAAGTTGAGTTGGATAAAATCGTTTAGTAGGACAATCACTTCTCATCCAAGCAGATTGAATTATGAAGATCATAAGTAAATCTTATCCCGCATATTGCGATCTTTAAAAACACATTTGGATCCTTTGTGCAGACTTAGATATATTAATTGTCGACCATGCCGACTTTATATACATTGCGACGCCATGTCGACTCTCAACATCACATTGCGACGTAAGGAGTCCGTCATATCGATGTTTTTAGGGTCGATGCGATGTTAAGGACTTCTACAAGGCTATGCAACTGCAAGCGCCAGTAGCTCATGTTGATATGGGAGACAACTCTTTCAGTTCTCCTATAGACATATTTTCCTATAGACAAACATGTAAAATCTGAGAAGTAACTCGGGTATTTGATTTTTCCGAGCATCACAAGTCAAGCGTTTTTCTAAAGTGCAACGGGAACCTTATGCACCTTATGACCTTGGGCCTTGAGCTTACGACAATCCACCTGTATTTGAAATCGAATAGTGCACCATTTCAGATGAACTATAATTAATCTGAGCAAATTCCGGGTAATGTCAATGCGAATGAAAAGAACTTTCTTCCTAAGAAAGTGACGCTGCTAACTATTTCGAATTAAAAACTGTTTGCACCACATTGTTGTCATTTAATGTTACTTTGCATGCTGGGTTTCTGCCTTGCACGTCATGTGTCGGCGTAAAATTCCACGATATATATGTCACACGTTTTGTAGCGCATAAATTAAGAAATGATTTAATTCCATTAGTCGGCTTGAAGTTGCTCTAGGAGAATAGTCTGAACATCCCTTAACCTAAATAAGCAACCAGGCTGCTCGGTTATGTGCTATTTTGGAGTGTGAATCAGGGGATTTAGGAGGCTGAGGTATGACCTCAAAATTTGTTTTTTTTCCGCCAAAATGTCTCTCGTACAGTCGAACAACGCCACAGGCGCTGGTGAAAAGAAGATGCGAGTACAGGCGACTTGTTCATCAATCCAACTTAACCCAGCATCGTCGTCGTCGACGTCTTGTGACGGTCCCGTATTAACATTGTCTGGCAGCTGTTCGGTAGGTTCAGCATGTTGTTTTTGTCGTGGTAAAGTTTTCTTCTCCAAAGTTTGGCCCTGGGAATTAAGCTCTGTGATGAAGGACTAAAGTTATCCGTAAACGCGACAGACAGTTGCCATAAACATTTTTCGATTTAACGTGCTGATCGCAACACAGTTGTTTTAATAATCTGATCTTAGCACTCAACAAAATGCCACTAGGGGGCGCGTTTCAGTAATGCGTACGTAGGAAAATATTTTTGTTCCGTTCGGGCAGCGTTTGAGGGCTAGTGTGTACCAAAACCCATCATCCAATAGCCTTAGATTTCAAGTCCAAGGAACACAGTCGTGGGAGGCGATGAATCGTGCATTTGCGACAAGGGATGTTCAACCGGTACATTTATTTGAAGCGATTGGAATTGCGTTTCTGATTTTATTTTACAATTGCCCGATTTCGTCGCAAAAAAAGCCTGTAACACACCATGGCGTGTTAGGCCAATTAGTAACACTCGACATGGAAATGCAGCATACCAAATAACTATAGACTAACTATATTGTTGCAAACATTCCTTAAATTCGAAAAGATTTCCGCCGATAGGGTTTTTGAAAAGAAATCGCTTTTCATTATCATTGGGGTTCACATAGATTTCTATAGATTAATGACAGTTCATCTGAAACGGTCCACTATTTGGATTCCAATACAGGTAGATTGTCGATCAAAGCTAAAAAAAAACAGGTAATCATTCGGAGATTCACGAATTCGCGAAAGAAATACGATCTGATCCGCTAAACTGTTCTGTCAAAGTTTGGAAATTTCTTACCAATCCACCAAACCTTGTGGCCGAGACTGTACAGTGTACATATTCCAACAGTTACAATGGCCGCTGGGGACGGAACAGGACAGCACTCGACCATCTATTTTGTTTTAGTGTTTTCTTCAGTCATTCTTTTCCACTAAAATACGATTGATCCGCGATGACGTGATGAATTATTGATTCCTTCCTCGATTATATCCCTTCCATCGCTACTTCGAAGAAACTGACAAAATAGTTTCGAACACAATTTCGAACGATAATGAGATCGCCTCTGAACAGTACCGAATACAGAACAAATATTTCATAAGATGGATGCTTTATCGTGAATTATTCAGTGTTGCAGCCATATCGTCTTTGAAACTACGTAAACGCCACAATAAGTATATCTTTGTTTCATTCATGTTCCTATCAGGGTTTATGCTAGTTTAGGACTGTCAAAATGCCAGTACAAAGGGAGTTGTTCTCTGACTTAGCCATATAGTGGTATGATGTATTTAATCCTGATACTGTATAATGAATCATGGATTATGAAAGCTGCGTTCACTGAACTCATCAAACCAGCAGGTGAAGTGCACAGGACACAGTTGACACAAACAATACGGACGAACTTAAAGACATCATGATGGCGCCATCGGTCGGATTACTAGATCTGTCTTGTTCCGGGAATCGGACCGTAACCTCGGGTAGTTCATTGGTCGGATTACAAGATCTGTCTTGCTCCGGGAATCGGACCTTAACCTCGGGTACTTTAACCTTCTGCCAGTTGACCTAAAAACACAATCATGATTTTATATGTCTCATTATTTCTTTATTAAATATAAACGAAAAATAAAAGTGCAAGATTTTCTAGAGAAGGAACCAATACTTCTGGTTCGTTTAGTTAAAACATTGAGTCATCCAACACTATCCCAGGCTCTTTCATATTTAATGTACTTTGAGTCAATGAACACAGTCACATTTCAATAGACAGTTCTGGGGGTTGTTTCGCTGAGCCCCTTTACATTGCGACGAAAACCCCAGGCAAATAACCTGTTCTCACGAAAATCTGCGAACATTCGCAGAATATATATCGCAGTATATATGTAAATGTAGTATGAATTATGGAAGAAAATAATCCGTTTAGTCCATTGCTCGACACAAGTGATTTTGATTGATAGTACTCTCTTCTGTGTTGGTGACCCGATACTTCCATTCCGTCTTCCATAGAAATTAAAATAACAACAACGAGCAGGTTGTTAGTGTCTTCCAAAAACAAACGTTTGTGCTTTCTGCTGGTCAAAATGGATGTAATATCCCTGACGACAATAAATGAAATTCGGCTATTTGTAGTTAAATGGAACAGCCGAGAAAGGCTGAATGCAACATGCGCGGAAGATTTGCGAGAGGCTCACCCCGCTCGCAAATTTGCGAAACCAAGAAGGGTCGCATGAAACATGATGTTATATATCAGACATTCTTTATTCACCCGTCGGTAATAGAGTAACACAATACCATTATATGTGGCAACTTACCGGATGTTTGGTTTGGGGACCTGCTGTGCACATTACTCTCACAGGTTTGTCATATGTTGTGACGAGCTCCTGGAATCGGTCTCTCGTTGTTTTGTCCTCCCAGTTCACATTATCGTTGATGAAATCTGAGTACGGAGTTCCGGCAAATTCTTCTGGTTCTCTTACTGTCAGATTGCTACTATATTATGGAATGCGAAAGTAACGAACATTTATCTGAATATTCACTGTCAGGTTGCATCGTCAAAACCCCAATTTCTTTCAAATCGGGACATATTTAGTATATCATAATCGGCACAACACGTGCATTATTAGGCAATTCTTTGAGTTAAGTGCCTCGTTTTGGCACGATGTGTTCACAATGAACGCGTAACTGAGGCTTGAAGACAGCAAAGCATCTTACTAGCATTACCAAGCTTTCTCACTAAGTTTTTAGTAATATTTCAGTTCTTTCCATGTTTTGGTGAGAACTGTTATGAAATAATTATTGGGTTACAATCAATGGATGACAATGTATGGTCTTGCTGATCGGTCAAAAGATTTTAGCTGATATGAAACCTTATTGCCATGTCTAGGCATGTCATGAATGTTCAACAGTATCCGCCGCTAATGTCATCTTGGTGCATACTATAGTTGAATATTCATTTCTATATATATATGTATTTGTTGTTGGGATAAAAAGCTTGCGTAGATAATTATTTTGGTACTTCCGGTCTGGAATTTGAATTCATAACGAAATGAATCGAATGCTTTAATCCTAAATGTATCAGGGTTAACTTTCTGCCAAACTTTCTACTCCATCTCCGATACGACAAAAATTGGGAACTAAAACTCATTGACTTTATAGTATACGATATTGGGGTCATTTTGAGTCTATTTGCGTAATCCTTCGTGCAGAGGATCATGGGTAAATTTAAAATGACTGCCGTGTAAGGTACCCGAAAGGGGATCTTTTCAAACTTCCCGCTTTTATACAAGGAGGCTTAGGCAAACACTATTTTATTTCTCAACTGATTATTATTTACTAATTTATCGCGCGGATTTGCCAAGAAATTTCATAAATAAAAATTCGAAAAATCTGACGGTAAAATCGTCTAAAAAATGCCTTGCGACGTCGTCATGATGACCATCTTAGAGCTGTTACATTTTCTGGTGGAACTTGACACAAGGGTATAGTGTGATAATGTTCAGTTCCCTAGCTCAAGAGTTAAGAAAAATAATTTGGGAGCCAGATAGGGTTAAAACGCACAGATAAGCGGTAATTAACGTACTTACAAAAATGTGGCGTTCACAAACGTACTTACAAAAATGTGGCGTTCACAGAATTGCCTATGTCTTCAATATCAATCCCACTAACACAGTTGCTCAGCGGTATACGAGGATAATATAAGGCGAAAGTAAAACACATTTCTTCGTTTGTACTCTCGCCACCCTTTAAGAAATAGAACAAGGATTAATGAAGCTTAATGTATCTGCAAAAATAAATGGTCGATTAAGCTTAAAAAAAACCAGTGAATGGACAGCTAAGAGTTGGGAATTCACTCCTGAAAGACAATCATAATCAACTTTTTCTCAAGCGAGGCATGGATTCGCTTCGGAAACCAAAGGGTGCCCGACTATGCTCAAACGATACTTGAATTCGCTTTTGAAACTAAATGATACTCGGCTTTACTCAAAGCCACATTGAGTTGTATTGTTCACTTGCTTCATGAAATACTGATCTCTTTCGTAGCACTCACAGCGCTCGTAGGCTATACGGAGGTAACTATCGCATGGGCCCAATATGAAGCAAACCCTCTCTCTACCGTATCGGTACAATTGTGCCGATAGAAAAAACAGTTCAATGGTTGGCTGTCATTGACATACGACAATAGAGAAATTTCAAACAAATGATTGCATGATATTACATCCTGTTTGAAAGGTTAGAATATCGTCTTTGAAACTACGTAAACGCCACAATAAGTATATCTTTGTTTCATTCATGTTCCTATCAGGGATTATGCTAGTTTAGGACTGTCAAAATGCCGGTACAGAGAGAGTTAATCTCTGACTTAGCCATATAGTGGTATGATGTTTTTATTTACGATTATGATGAATAGATGGATGCTTACGAAAGTAACCCTGTCCTTGTTGCTGGATTTGTAGTCGCATTCAGTAACGAGATGATCTCCCTGTAGAATACAAGAAAGAGGAAAGAAAATCAATTATGCAAAATTGATCTGTAAAATACCAATACATGTTCAGTTTTAACACAAAGACAGCGCTTCCCCTACTACTACATTCTGTCGGCGCTTTCATCCACGTGCATATCAAACTCGAAGATACATCATTGGAAGCTGACAAGACACACATTTCAGGAATTGGTTCATTGATAAATAAGCGACGATATGTATTTCTGTATTGCTAATATCATTTAAAATCCTGGGAGAGGGGGTGCTTTTACTGAAAAATAGGTTTCATTACAAATACTTAAAAACGAACAATTTTGAACCTTTCATTGCCCTCGAAGGAAAATAGGTATTATGCCTATTTTGCATCAGGGCAAACAATGCATAGGCAAATTGCAGAAAATAAAAAATACAACATTGTCAAATTATGTGAATGAATGACCCTTCACTTAATGTGAACGTAACGGCACATAGGCAATGGCGGAGGTTCGCGTCTCTTTTTAGACGGCTACCAAAATGCATAAAACACCACGAAGCTAGATTCATGACTGGTTCTAGAATTTGCACTACAATGTACCAAGCTTCTTAAGCAACGGTTAAGTTTAGAAAGAATATCTGATTTTTTTACGATTTGGTTGATTTTACATGCTCAGGGCACCCATTGTTTTTACTCGGTTCAGAGGATAAGTAGATTACAATAGACCTACCCACTGTTTAGATAATCCTTCAATATACCTGACATGACTTGCTCATGAAGCACATATTGCGCTATGATTGTTTTGTGACCTGTTGTGCTTGTTATTCATTTGCATAAAAACCCTCCCTGATCTTACTTACAGGCAGGACGCTCACTTCATCGTTCAGCATTCGCGTTTCCTGGAAGTTGAAGTCGTAGTTCTCATCCTCGAGAATAACTTTCTGCTCTACACCATCTCGGAAATGACGAAAGCGTATGGTGGTGGCAAGCAGATGTCCATGGAGAAATCCGGCAAAAAATTTAATGTTTGTGGTGTGGTTCCCCATCGCCTATAATTCAGTACACACAAATCAAAACAACAGGATACGGCTAGGTATTAATTGGTATTGTATTATCTTCCTCCTTTCTGTGATACAGAATAAATGTATTGCAAGTACACGCAAAACTGGTCCCATTTTATAACTAGCAGCGGTTAAGGATACTGAGCCCTCCTGCAGAAACTTCATACAGGTAAAACTATGCCTTATAGCTGTGGTAATGTATATATTTTTTGAAAGCGCATTCCCCAAGCATTTCAAATAAATAAATTTCTTCACTGTAAATCTGTAGGTTGTGAAGATATTCGAATTAAAAAAAAGCATTCTTTTTTAAATGGCTATTTTCAAAAAAGTATTTAACTTATAGTCACTTACATCATCATTTCCTGTAAGAGACAAGTCCAACAGAAAATCCGTGTCTCAGTTTTGCCAATTTTGGTCTAGTTATTATTTTATTGACATTTAATTGAACTCCAAAGTTCAGAACTGTGAGATGCTCAATTTTGTAAAGAAGTATTCAATTAAATGTCAATAGAATGAGAACTAGACCAAAATTGATAAAATTGAGACACAGATTTCCTGGCTGAGTTGTTTTACACAGAAAATGACGAAATAAGTTATGATAAGTTGAATACTTTCTGAAGATAGCATTCAAAAAAGAAATTTGTTTAAAATCCAAATATCTTCACAATCTACAGATTTACAGTGAACAAATTTATATATTTGAAATTCTTAAGAAATGTGCTTTCAAGAAATATATACATTACCATAGCTATGAGGCATACTTTTAGCGATACAAAGACAAGCTCTAGAGAGTTTGTGATAGTATGTGCAGGAGTGCTCAGTACCCATAAGTGTAGAAAAAATATCTGATTTGTTAGATTTGACTGATTTTAGAAAACAAGATATTTTATGCAGCTTGTTTACTCAGAGAATTGACGACATCCCTACACTAAATCTATCTCTTTATTAATCCTATCTGGCCTTGTGAACTTTTATCTCGTGCTCTGCAACAGATAGCAATAGATGGCTGAAAGTTTCTGACTTTGTAGTTTATCATCTTGGAGTCATTCTGCACCTATGACATACCCTCACCACGAGCAGCGGATCATGGAAAAATTCAAACTGGCGGCCATGTGGGATATCAGATAAGTATTGTTTTTGTCATATCTCTTGAGATCGTTTTCTTTCCTGTGGATAAAAGTGGGCAAAATCTATTTTATTTCACATCAGGTGATTATTTACTAATTGATCGGGATGTGTTTGCGAAGAAAGTAGTATAAAAGAAATCGGCTGAGAAATGTCTTCTGAAAAATTGACATTACTCTGGCATAATCTGTAAGGCCATATTGGGTTAATTTGATTTTCTGATAGAGTTCGACGGAAGGATATATTGTGGTAAGTTTCAGCTGCTCAGTCCAAGGTATACCGAACACATTTTAGGGGGAGGGGGGAATCAGCCCCTCCCGCGCAATTGATCTTGCACAATTGGATGTTACTCTGGAAATGTTCTCTTCACTATTTACCTGTGTTAAACACTCTGGTACACAATGTCCATCTGATCTGAACTTTTCTGAGAATGGAGGTATGACATGTCCAACCCACGACAATAATCCTGTCGTTAGCAATGCAGCGTCGTACTTCCGCGGTCTCGGAGAGAGCGTCAGTCGGAGACCGGACGAGTCGATCAAACCTGTTAAATGTATTCCTGTGGTTAGTTATTTACGTCGAAGTATCAGCTTAACATTTGCCTTCCCGGAAAAACTAGTAATTTACATTGAGACAAGTAGCTGTCTTAAAAATCGATGACCGTATATTTGAGATGACCTTAACCCTACCTGACCGGGGAGGGGGGGGGGGAAATGGCCCCCCTACCAAACTTTCTGCGCTATTTTCGGAACGCCAAAAAATAGAGAGCTGAAACTATGTGACTCGATCGCTTATCATATTGGGGTCATTTTGAGCCTATTTGCATAACCCCTCGAGCAGGAGCTCATGGGTGAATTCTAGATGGCGGCCACGTGGGGTACCAGAAAAGTGATGATTTCGTAATATTTTTTTCAAAATTTCTGCTTTTTCCGCGACGAAAACTGGTGAAAACTATTTCATTTCACATCACATTAATATTTACTAATTTATCATGCAGTTTTTGTGGAGAAATTGCATAAATAAAAAAATCGGAAAATCTGACCAAAAAATCGACCAAAAAATGCCGTTTTTAAAAATGACGTCACTGTGACGTCATCATAGCGGCGATCTTGGATTTTTTTACATTTCTGGTAGAGCTTGTCAGCCTAGCTTCAGCTCCCTAGTTCAAGTGGCAAGGAAAATAATTAGGGGACCATCTCGGTCCCCTCCAGGCCTGGACAGCTCCCAAAAAGCCCAGGCCAGATAACTAGCATAGATATTTATATAGAACAGTGTACACTAGGCGAAATAAAATAGTTTCAGTTTGTTACATAATTCAATAATTCCACAAAATTGTCGCTCAGGTTTATGCAACTTAATGGTGTTCAGATTAGATGAATCCGTATTAACACTAAAACGGTTTTTATTTTTACCATGTGTGGAGTTCATCAAAGCTACTCCAAATTATTATGTTTGAAATTGAAAAAAAACCCGGCTAGAGATAAAACAAAATGTACCCTTTATTCGGCCAGGATTATCGTAGTGTGTTTGGAGCAGTATCAGAGAAGGATCTCCGTCATAGCCAAAAGGGAAACCAACATGTTCCGGGAAGTAGAATGGCTGTCAATAATAAAGAAAGAATATTTATGCAACAAAGAGACAAGTCGTTTTCCGAACTCTCAGAAGACAGAACGTCGTGGCTTGATAATACTGTATTATTCTGATTAAACAAGCGTTACATCCAGCGACTACATATATTGATAGCTTGACCATTGGATGCAGCAATTACAAATGTTCAGACACGAGTTCCTACAATTACAGGGATAAATTATTTTCAGACGTATCCTTACCCAAATGTTAACATGTGACATTCAAGTGTGATATCTCGAGTTCTTCCTTAACTAAAATCTTACCCCTCCACCGACAGCCCAGGCAAATGTAATCTCTGAGCATCCGTGCCAATATCTCGGCATGCGCCCGTCGTAGCAATACTCTCCTTGTCCCACAGTTTCATTGGTCACTGGCGAAAAACACCCAATCAAAACTATATGGTGAACCAACGATTCGTGACCAGGTTGCACCACTGGTTCAAACTGTAACGAAAAATGCCAAACTAACAATACAAATTTGATTAGTGACTTGCAATAAATTTAATGTAAAACACGCTTATATATAAACAGGTTTGACATATAAATACTCGTGGGTGCTGTTCATAATGATTTCGGTTTCATTGTGTAATGCAAGATTGTCATGCGCATACTAACCTTGATCACGTGATGCTTGCGATCCACCTCTGGAATAGCAAATGCTTGGCACCAGTATGTGGTGGGCGTGTCGGGAACCTCAAGCTTGAAACAAATACAGACAAATTTATAAGAACAAAGGATACACTATTATATTACTTATATTATCTACACTGTTGTCATCTTGTGGATAACAAGTCCTTAACTATATATAATGGCTACATTCCGCTACAGTTCCCAACAACGTTTCCTGGCCTATGACATACACAGGCATAGAACAATACAACTAACACATGTAGATATAAGCTTACAAGGCTAAGTTTGTTAAACAGCAAACAGATGGGCGTTTAAAGCAGGTTTGAATATTGGCAAACATTATTGGCACCTCACAAACATGTGTATATGGGATTTCTACCTCCCGCGATGTTTTTTTCTAGATTTGTGCTTCTTTATCGTCAAAATACCCTCCAGAAAGCAACCAGTCCTAGTGTTTTCATTGGATTATTGAGAAAATTGCCGCATATTATTGTCACAACTTGACGATGTGCATGTGACTTTTCTAGATTATTTTCTCGAGTTGAGTCTCTTTTTTAGTTTATCACGAAAATAGTACATCATAAATGATATATTCTCGTAAACGCAACTAATCTTATATTCACGTCAAACAAATTTTAGGATGACACTTTCTTGGTTAAGCACAAGTACTAATGCTAGACTCATGCGAGACTCGAATCCACGCCCGCAAAGTTTGGCCCAAAGTCGCAAGCAGTAAATGCAACCGTTCTAAACTGCTCTGCCAACTCAGCTTCCATAACAGAGGATGTTTGCATTTCGCAATCTATACAATCTATGCATTACATGTATTTGCTACCCATCTGACAGACTGAATACTGGCACAGCTCCTCTAGATGGGCCAACATCGTACCAGATTCGAACCTGCTCCCTCAGAATTTGGCACTGAATCGCTAGCAGTAAATGCAAGCTTTCCGAACCACTAGACCACTTCAGCTTCCACAAAAGAGCGACGTTAAACCATAATTTTATCTCTATCAATGCGGGTTTTAAGATATCATTACAGTAATTACCTTGTTATTCAGGAAATCCACGATCAAGCTGTCCTCTGGAATTTCCGGAACTGTTTTTTGTGGGTTGAGCAGGAAGATACTTTTTGATCCCCTGTTCGCGGAGTGATAACTAACAGAATCGGAGTCCTTGTCGCTGTATGCCCAGATCACACGGGCTGTCTCCCACTTTAAGAAAAAATTACATTTCCCTCTTAGAAAGTGGCTGAATTAGAGGAAATTGTAGGCAGAATATGGCGCATCAATTCAGTCAGATAAGGTGCGACGAGAGCGCAGTTGGAGCGTGACTTATTTGCCCCCTTTTGCCATAAGGCTAAATATGGACAAGGGGCATAAGAAGCGCGTTCCAAATAGGCTAATTAGCTATGCTCTCTAAGAACAGCCGAATGGAGAAAATAAGTCGCAAAGAAATTATCTGATCAACAAGAGTTAAATATTACCCTAAGTGTAAATTACATATTTTCATTTTACCCACAGGCATATCAGTCGCACATATGACAAGGTGAGTCGTAGATGGCAGGTGTTCGAGTAAAGACGTGGTTGTTTCAGACGGTGTTGATAATTCATGTCTCTAAGTATAATAACTCTTATTTTCGAGTCATCGATGGAGTACCTTCACGAAAAGAAACATAACCTTCTTTTTTACTATTTTGGCTAGATGATCTGTTAAAACCCTCAACCATAGCTTACTTTAACCTGTCGGTCATCATCATCGTCACAGGTGTCCAACGATCTCCAGAATCTCAAAGTTGTATGAGTGTCACTCTGTGAGCCGTAAGCTATGTGCCAGTCCGGACTCTCATCCACCACCGGTTCTTGTTTTCCCGTGGCATGACGATCCTGCGTGTGCATGTCAAGAAAACATATGAGTATTTAAAGATAATGCCGCACGAATGTTCAACACCGCGCTTGCATTTCCCGGTGTGTTTCATGGTCATATATGGTGTACTTTATTTCCTTTATCTAGGTATTTTATTTTGTTTCGTCATATTTTATGAATCTATATCTGTATCGTTTATCATTTTAGAAGATGAGGAACATCGTGCTCCCTATACCTAGCCAGAAACTTATACTCGAAGAAATCTGCAGCCTTCTAGAATGAAAGTCTACCGACTGGAAAATCACATTACTACGCGTCAGATGCAATACGCCGGATGAGGCAGATGTGGCAAAGCAGGAAACAGGTTAGATATGTAAGGGGAGCTGTCAGATAGTTCCCTTGTCAACAATGGAGATCCTTGTCAGCAAAAATACAGCCAGAGAAAACACAAACTGCAGAGTACGTTCACACAAGAGATAAGCACTCGACAATAAATAATAGCTGCCATGTATCTTATTATATCAGTACGTATTCTCACGCCGTTCCGCATACCTCATCGATTTTTCAATCACTGTCCGTGCTGCTAGGAGTCAATCCTGACTGCACAGTAACTTGCTAATGCATATGTTCACACAGTTGATACAACTGTTTGCGAAAGACTACGTATTCAAATCGTTGTTACAGTTGACAGGTGCCTGAATATCGGTGCCCCCTCTCATTTTAAAACTGTTCAAGCACAAATCTGAAATACTTCTCGATCTGTTAACAAAACTAATATTTACGTTTCAGAATTATAAGAGCACAATCTTATCCAGTCCTAAACTATGGAACAACCTGCCTCCTCCTGTGAAACTAGCAACATCTGTGTACTCTTTCCAAACTCAACTTCGAAGTTATGTGTATAACAGGCCATCTTTAAATTAAACCACATCGTTGATATAAAAGAAATGAATTGGGCATGAACCGGTAGTAATGGACCGGACAATATTTAACAGGGGTCGGTGTAAACTGAAGAGGGACACGTTTTTTAAAGCTTCTGTGTACAATAGAACACATTTTTTTAGAGAATTCAAGATTACTGTTAATTTCAGGCACGCATTGGTGTACTGGCCAAATTGTATTGTGAAGCAGATAGAAGTGTTTTACTGTCAAATTGGTTATAAACACAGATGACATTCTGGACCAGTTTGTACATTTCAAGTTGATTGATTCAAAATTAGAAAATTTAGGGAGGATATCAAAAGCTTGATCAATCCGTTCAAGGGAACTGTTCTGAGTTCCTTAGTTGTCCTTGTTGAAATGGATATATGTGCATTCTGGAAATCTACAGTTACAGAAATAAAGCTCCATTCATATGTTTTCGTGCTCAGCATCGAAATATAAAATAATTATTATCCCTTGGTGAACTGTCGCCTGTGGCGTTATAGGATTATGGGGATGGATCCCAGTATTGGAACCATCCCTCGTGCAAATCTTAACCGAAGATAAGACATGACGTTATATCGTTTTACCATAGCTCGTTCCTTCAGGAAGGATTTCTGTTTTTCGCCCGTTGACACTCTCTCTTAGAACGTATTCTATTTCAATATGTTACACGTATATGGGACACACATTGTTGGCTACACGAGATAGAAATTCTTCATTCAATCATGAAACTTATTATTTTACTGACGGAACTAAATTGATTTCCTAACTCAAGTTACATTTCATAAAGACCCGGACACGCAACCAGACACGTATGTGCCTCCTCTGGAGTTGTCTGCCCCGAATTAAACTTTTATAATACATGTTATTACGCAGTGCCATCATGGTAACTAACCCTCAGACTAAGTGTGTAACCCTGGGTAAATACAGGTTAATATATCTATATGCAGAACACCTGTGGAACCTCAACATGATTGGGTTTAACAGTAATTGTTTTAAGATGCTGATCCACTGGTAAACTAATTACGGTCCCCGTGTATGGCGGGGCAGATTTGTCCCTGTGGGCACTGTCAATTGGCTCTAATTTCTTAACATTTTTTCACCTTTGTATTTTTTTTCGGGCGCTTTGTAAGCTCAATATTATTACACGAGCTTGTCAAAGTTCGCATGTTTGAATGGCATTTCGTTCTGCATAACATTTAACCATTATCTGGCCAAATCGGTTGTTAAGGGTGATTTTTTAATTATATCGTCACTCAGCTCACCACATAAGTGTTGTCGCCACCTCGTGGAGTGCACTTCCACTGTGTGTTCTTGAGCTCACAATAATAATGTATAATGGTCGTACCAATGATCGTTGTAGTGCATGTCTGCTCCTTACACTGTTTTGCGCATACCTTCTGTTTCCTACATATTCGTCTCGCCCGAAATTATGTTATTCCAATACGGTTTTCAATGAAATGGTGTCAATCACGCGGCTAAAGCCCACTGGAGAAGTCGGGCTTCCATATCTCACTGTGAAACCTAAATTGAACCGTCTGATAAAGTTGGAATATTGTGATACCAACAGGTAATCAAAACATCACCAAGCTGTATCCTCATGTTAGGTTGTGACATGAAATATGACATCTGAGTTATATTCAACAAAACGTCTAGCGTCCACTAATTAGCTATGTTGGTAAATACATGGCATTGATAAAAATAGCAAAAGAGCAAACAGTGCGTCAATTTTGGAGAAAGGAACATTCTCTGAGATCTTCAACTAATCTAGGTCGAACGTGACTACAGCTTGTCACTGGTGTAAGGGTGCAAGGGTACTGGTGTGGAGGCTAAGAATGTCCAATGGCTAAGAGTGTCCGTCTCTTATCTTCTAACCCAGGTAGGACACTTTTCTCCACATTGGGGACAAGTGTCCGTCCTTGGTTGCAATAGAAAACGATGTGAAAAGGGACACTCTTCACCAGGACATTCTTATTCATCACACCGGTACTACAAGTGACCTTAAACAGTTTTCACAATCGTTACTATATAAACATGCACTGTGGTTACGTAAGAAATTTCACAAACACTGTAAGATGATTATGACAGAGTTGCATTTACATGTACGCTTGACTGAAATGATGGGTTGTGTGAAACGTCGTCAACAAACACAACAATGTGTGAATATAGTCTAGCAGCCAATTCCCAAAAGAGCCCTAGATCCGATTTCGTCTGCATCCCCCTGTGAGTAAAGGTTTGAGGTGCCTGGGCGAGAGATTGGATCATAAACTTCCAGAAAATCCATGTTTACCACTTCATCTCGCGAATGGTCGAATTCCAAGATCATTAAGAAAATAGAAATTGGACAGTGTTCGTTCCTAATTTTGCCTGTATAACACAACACGATGACAATGTAGCATAACCGCACTATCAGCGGCTGTGGTGTATAACAATTGATGTAGAAATAAAAAAAAACTGCAATTTTGAGAACTTTTTTCTAAAATTAGAAATAATTCATATTTGATCAAATTAATGTGTGAGTCGCAATGTTACAGAGGATCGATAATAAAATAATAATAATAAATATGAGTGGAAGTTACGACACGTCAATTAAAATTCACAGTATTATGCTCGGGTCTTTCCTTGAAAAACGGATATTGAATTAATTTGATCCGGGTTAGACATCGCGATTGTGTTTTTCAGGATATGAAATATGTGGCTTGTCCTGTGTTAGGATTATTGTTTAACCCATATTATAGCAAGGTTAGCCTGGAGCGAATTCGGCCATCTCGATTTATTCTCCATTCTGTGGCATGCACATGTATGTGGATGCACTCGAACTCCGTGCACCATAGATGTGTTTTTCCCTGACGGATTGAGACAACTTTAGCTCTACGGAGCATGCCGTGTCACGGAAATATGATATTATGATGGTCAAATTCGTTCATGGCTAACTTTATTCCTATTTGCGTTTGTGATCATCCTTAAATAGTATTGGCTTATCAGGGTGACCTGTGCTTCCGTCGTCTATCTTCCTTCATGAAATCCGAAATAGTTTCACGACAATTCGCCATAAAAAATATATTCCTAGACTAACCACACTGCTATAGTCTTCTGATGTGGTCGTCTCTTTTCCCGATATGTCATTATCGGGTACTCCTTGTTTGGCAATCTAAATGCTTGACACCAAATCATCAGCAATAAATGCAGATAGTCTAATTATTCGCTTCCCCTAACTCAATGGAATTCTTGAGATCAGATATTACAAGAAGGTCAGAAAGGCTGCAAAACAAATGGGAAAAAATTGATTTATCTTAATCAACTCACCGTGAAGTAGGTTAGACCGTCACTGTTACTAACACCACCGATTACAATATCTGATCCCGTCATGTCCCCATTGGACGACAGACCAAAACCAACGTAACCCAACGTCAACACTCGAACTTCAAATACAATTATTTCCTCGTTGAAATTCCAACTTAGCTCAAACTTTCCTGCGGGATCCAAGACTGCCGAATGGACCAAAATTATATTTTTTGGAGATATTGCAGAACACCTTCCACATTTTGAAAGTAAAGAAAATAGAAAAACTAGAGAAAATATTATCCACTGCATGTTCACCCCGCCGGCAGATTTAATCCTGGTTTTGTATAGATCGACGGGCCCAAATTATATCACACGACAGATTCGTCCAATATTTATATAACCGCGAATCACGTGGTAATGCATCGCCAGTTTTTGTTGTACTTGAGTAAACGACCAGCCGGCTTGCGTCAGTTTATATTTCTTACCTTAAACAGGATACGAATAAACGATAGAATCAGTACTAAAATCCCTTCTTTCACAGTGAGCTGACTAACGTTATAGATAAAATTCTCTATATGCTATATCAACACGTCGTGAGAAATCAAACTCATTGCCCCAGGTTAAACAGCACCTGTTTGGTGAATGCTAAATTGGAGTCGAATTTTATTCATTGAACGTGGATGATGTATGCTTGTGAAATTTCGGGGGTTTCAATGATCGGCTCACTCCGAAAATTTCATAAGTCAGGTCTTCCTTACGTCATTTCCGAGCTCTATCGCACATTTGTAACAGATGACTCAATATAGGATTTATTTCGCTTGAGTGATTAAAAAAACTATCAGTCCTAAATCACCGATGCTAGAATCTGACAATACTTATGGAAAAGCGTAGTCATATTAGTTTAATTGATAACGGAATATGAATATACTGAAGCGTCTAGAAAACCGGCGTCTAGGCCGGTTTTCAATATTCATCCGTCGCCCATTAAAGAATTTTTGCGTCTATAATTCAGAGAACCTGATTCATAAAAAAACACTTAACCAAATTCATTAAACAACAACAAAACGAACATAGTATACATAAAAGCAGACTAGTTTCATCGCAGAGAGATGCGGTTAACAGTTTTCTATGATGCCGGCAACACAGCATGATGTTCTAAAAATTTCAAATCAGTATCTCTGAACAATATGCCTATTCCGTATGATTTTCGTTGTACATTCGCTATCTAGAGAATGATGTATCACATCCACTCTTTCACAGTGCCTGTTCAGATGAACACCATGGGGATACTTACGACCCCTAGCCCCAGGTTAAACGGAATTATACACAAAATACGAAACGTAATAGGCTCGTATTTTGCTATTAGCATGCGATATGTGTCGCCAAATTTGAGAAATTTTGAGTGAAGGCACTTGACAGTATAGCCCTGTTCTATAAGTTTCTTATTGTAAGAAAGGCGTATGTAAACCAATTAAGCATTGGGTATATAAAGAACACTGCCCACAGATATAATACATAATAATATTTATTTATTTATTTATTTACTTAGCGCTGGAAAAGATATTCAATAAACAAAGTAATGTACCGCGAAAGTCAAATAAAACATTGAGTTGATGGGCCGCGAAATCCGAATGGGAAGCGGCCCTTAAACTACAATTTCAATCAAAAGATATAATACATTTAGACAAGATTTAACAGCTAGTTAACACATTCGACGAGAAACATATATAATTAAATATATATCATATGACATGTAAAAGACAAAAATGAACGATAAAGGACAGCAGATGGATCAGTTGAATTAACATGACACTAAACACCATTTCCATGTTTTCATATTTAGAAAGAGTGATTTGCATTAGGGTACGATATCAGCGTCAGTTTATTTCCCGCGATCTCCCTTCATTGAACATATAATTTATATCCTGCTCGCGAAGATTATGCTGCGAGTGGCTTGCCATGCAGTATTGCCGAACGGAAATCTACGAAGTAGCCCGGTTACTGCCCCCGGAGATCAACGAGAAGTTGCCAATGCGCCGATTATCAGGACTGAACTTGTTAATAAAACTTGTCTAGGATGTTGTTGCTAACGTCATGTTCCAAGCTACTTGCACTATGCATTTTTACTTCTGAGGTGGGAGATTCCTCAAAGCTGTATCTCTCCACGACCATATCTTTGGATTTTCATTTTGGGGAAATTTTCCCCAAAATGTAATTTCGTTATTACCGAGAATTACTCGGTAATTCTTTGGAATATCCCCTGGTTTCCCATTTGGCGAGGTATACATCGTGTATGTTATAGCCATGAAGAGGTTTCTGAATAAAGGTTTATATGAACTACCAATTAAAACAGTCCTGTATTATTTTGGGTTTGCTGAAAAAAGTGGAAAAATAGGAATATCGAGAGAGTCCTTTATTATTTTGGATGCGCTTTCATGTAACTATGGTAGACAGATGAGTTATACTCTGTGATTTATTTTTGCAAATCGTTGGGAGTTTTCGAAGATTTTGTTACAGCTGAATAGATGTTACCTTCACCCATTTGATCACAAAATAGGCGTCAGATCCGACATTCAGTATTCTGCCGTCGTTCACAGGAAAATTTCCGTGTCATAATCGAGAGAAATGTTTTCAGCACCAATTCCATAACAGGCATTCAATGAACCCCAAAAAAAAAAGCATGATGTTCCATTCAGGAAATCAGTACATCCCCTTTTTATTAATCCATATGAGTTTTTAACTAGTTAATGTGTCTCATTCAAGCTTCGATTATGACCGTTTATTTTATTGAAAACACATGGCGTTCAAACGGCCCCTTGCGCAGGCGTTCAAACGGTCCCTTGCGCAAGTCACGACACCACTTTTTAGCCCACTCCATAGTCGCAAAGGCCAGGAATCTTCACACGCGGCAGTTTGAGAGGAGAACGATCTTGGAATTCGGATAAATGATACTATATTCTCTTTCTATGACATAATATATTGTCGCGGATTTTCTGGGATCAAGTATTTTATAATATCAGGGTACATGTAGTTCAGTGTTAATATATCACAATCGATCTCCTGATGATTTCACGATGGAGACCGGCCCATCATGGCGTGGGAATTCAATTGGCTAGAGTTGAAGAAACATAGATTACGTCATTTTCAAATTGAGAATCAAACCTATTAATTTTTTTATTGCTCTTCGTAGGGAAATATTATGGAAGGGCTTTTCAAACTTTTTATGTCAATAAAACGAACAGCAAATTAATCAAGCGCCCGACACTATTTGAAGACCCATATAAGGGCCAACTCGGCTGAAACCATTATCAGGGCCAACTCGAGACGATATACAATCTTCCCAGCTGGAACGACATGAATTGCTTGCGCTTTCTAACAATTCACTGTATCCCTTCGATCCTTGATTAACAAATGTATGAAAATACTTTCATAGAATTGGGTGGGGTCTGTAGAATGAAAGTTCCAACATGCCACGTGTTGATTGTACATTTTCCCGCCATACGGAGTTGCAATAACATCACGTGATCAATGCTTGGATAGCATGGCACGTGGGGCAAACTTGCGCTTGTACACGGTTTCCGTTTCATAATATATTCCCCTAACATAACCTCAATATATTGTGCCTTCGTAACAGTGAGATCATGAGTCTCGTGTAAAATAAAAACAAATGTTTCAAAGCTGAAAAAGAATTCCCTTTTACCTCTCTCGGATCATTATTCTGGCTTGGAATATGGCTCGACTGCAGCCATTCTGTCATTTATAGGCCATACACTCACCTGTTTACCCAGTTTTACTCAAGTATATATAGATGATACGCATCAATCCACCATCTACGTTTTAATTAATCAGAAAATTGGTTCGATCTGTTTCAGATGTAAATGTATTCTGGAATATTTCAGACGAACACAGATCGATAGATGATGGTGGAGAAACAGCCAAATGTAGAACCGTGTTTTTATCTGATATTATCTCAGGGGTCCAGCAAAATTAATTTACATTTCAGACGCTAGGTCCATCATGTATGATTCCATCAATCGGGTACAGAATGCGTGCAATATATTTGGTACTTTTCAATTCATGGTTCCCACACGTAGTCTCCATGTTGTAAGGGATTGACGTATCAATTCATACATGACGGATAGACCTTTCAGAGAGTATAATTTAGAGAATAAGTGGGCAGAAAACCTATTAGTTTATTCCATCTTTTTATTTTTTTACTTTTAATCCCAACCTACTATTCCGACTTCCACTTCAGTTGCTATCAAATTACCGCCTTGTTCACGTCAGCTCTTTTTATCCAATCTTTAAAATCTGGCAAACTCACCCATTCAGCTTACCTTGACTTCCTGTGTATTGTGCCATAGGTAATGAAGTATCGGTCGTGGTGAGAAACAAATAAGCTGGATGTGAAAGACGATGTGTATAGTACTAAAGATGTGATCATAAATGTCTAACCTTCCAGAAATGCACTTAAATACATTTTTCATGGAAAAAACTGCATGGCCTGTTCACCCAGTGTGTATTTATGCGCAGCTGAACACGTGCGATCGTCTTATGTCAGCCGACAATCGTTTTCTTTCAAACGACGACGTTTCCTTCTGAACGACAGCGGCACCTTCGGCAGTCTTCGGTGATGGTTTTTTGATCCTTTGCTACACAAAAAACGATGGTGCAAACGATGGGTGTAGTAGCTGAACGTTTTTTCCATCGTTTAAAACGTCTCAACAGCAAACGCTGGTTCGATACCGTCCTCTATGAATAAATGCTTCCACCTCTACTCTGCGACAAGAGAGCTGATTAAAATCTTTACACTTACACTATCCCTTTCTTTGGATTGAAATTTCAGAAGATCCAGCATATGGCGTATAAATATAAATATCCAACCTATAGCTAGTAGCATTTGTTAGATCCCTTGAGTTCACCGTCACAAAACAATTTTGCAAAAAAAGTTGTTCAATAAGTTTATTAAACCAGGTGCCGCCCTTCACTCAAGTTCTCCGGAGCTATATTTGGTGGCCTGTATTTAAACCCTTTAAACCCGGTGCTAGGAGCCATACAAGCACTGTGTAACAGAGCATCGGCACAGTGTTCCTGTGAAAAGTCACAATGAAAGCGTGACTGACCTACAGTAAACTTGGTGAAACGACTCATACATTAGTTTGGCTTGTATAACACTTGTCAGTGGTAGCGATTCGATCATGGGAATATCGCGATTTCCCGCTACACCTTATTGCTCCTCTCTTTCATTGATACTTGCTTGAAATTTGGTGGTAGCTACCGTCTTTTGAATATAAAGTCAGTCGGTTATGGACGCGGAAAGTTTTTTATTTCAGCACATATTCATTGTCATCAAGCGTAGTTCAAGAATAGAGGCATCCTGGAGATCACGTCTTTTGGCAATGACTAATAAGTGTTCCTTTGATCACCAATACACACCGAAGGTGAGGCTCACATGGACACATTTCCGTTTGCGGTTGAGTCATGCAGAACTCGCCTTCTTTGTGGAGAGGTAAACATGCCACTCTGTACTGTGGCTTAAGGCCTGCGAATTCTGGTAAGTACGCCATACTCTGAAAAATACAAAGTAGGAAATGTGGTTAGAAACAGCGTTGGAGATGAAATGTGTTTCATGAAAGATGTTTTCATCTGATAACTCCTGAGTGAGACATACTGATGCGCGTTTCGCATGTATGCTCATTGTTGAGTGTATCATACAGCGATTTCAGTCCATCTATCTGTGCTTATGTGAGAAAGTTGTTTCAATCTTTATGGGACGCTATGGATAATAACAAACTTCACGAACTGTAACAAACTGTAGGTTATACTCATATGAACAGCCAGAAACGTTTCGATCAAGCCATGATTAGAAGATGTAGAATCGGCCATACACGATTAACTCACGAATATTCGCTAAAAAAAAAGAGCCGGTCCCAAGATCCCACGGTGAAATATATTCTTATAGACTGTATAGATTTTAAGATTGTAAGAGATACTTTTTATCGAGCAGCTACGCTGAAAGATCTTTTTAGTCGAGTAAAAGAAGATTGTATTTCAGATTATTTCAGAGAGATCGGTTTGTTGTACAAATTTTAATGTACCACAAATTATTTCCATCAGGTCGTCGTTTATGGATACAGATCGCTATACGAGGCGATGATTACCATAGTTTTCATGGATAATCGACTACTGTACATATCTAACCAGATTATGTAAGAATTTTAAATCATCTGAATTGTTGTACATGGCGTGAATCATTGTAGAGAGTGGGGGAGGTGGGGATTAAATGTAACGTCGAGTTCAGAAATATTATAGCGTCAATCAAATGAAAATCTGTTTAAGCTTAACAATAAGGTAAGCCAACAATCTAACATCAATCTAAAAGTGGCAGACCATCAAAGACCTGGTACATACATAAAAAACTATTAACTAAACCAAGCATCCTCTCACCCCATTAAACAGATCTTCTAAGCTGGTTGCTCGGTAAAAAGGATCTATCACAATCTTAAAATCTATAAACTGATTAAAATATGTCTAACTGTGAGTTTATCCTGACATGAAATACACAGCGGGGCTGGATCTTTCTTTAATAAATTTTCTTGAGTCAATCGCGACTGCCAGAGTGAGCTTTACCTATAGTTTTCTTCGTCTCAAGAAGTTTGTTTTTAAGCTCGAAATCCCATAAAGATGAAAATATTTGTCTGATACAGGCACAGCTAAAGGGATCCCACAATAATTAACATCACATCTAAGGCCGCCTTAGCCTTGCATCAACATCAGGATTTCCTGCGATGCCAACCTGACTAGGTATCCAACAGAACACAATAATAAGCTGGGATGGATGGATGATTTGTGGCTCTATTTTTGATCGCCTGGAGGCATTACAGCGTGTATGAGAATATGACATATATTTTTTTTCATTTTGCTGGACCCAATACCTTTCAAAGCCGTCAAGAGAGATTACAGCGGTAAAAATAGAAACCGTGCCTGGTAATCGATGGGTTTTGATTTTGGAAGCAAAAGTAGTAGCACAAGCCACTTTGTCACCATCTTTGAAACCATCAGTATATATAGCCTGCTGCGACTCATATTTTTCTTGCTGACACACAAGTTGGTTTGTGTCAGTCTTTTTAAATTTCGTCTACTTGTGGTTTAGCTAACTGTTAATGTGGAAATTGAAAAAGTTTGTTAGGTAACATCTGATCAAAACTAATACCGACTGCAACAATGTGCGGTTTAATACGAATCCCAACAGGTGGAATAAGAGCCGGTTTCTGGGAACATAAATCTACATACTGAGGTCTAACAACCTCAATTTGTTACATATTGCAATTTGTTACCCCGCAATTTGTTACATATTGTAGTGACAGCTTGAGTTGTCGGAGTTTCAAAGAAAATTCATCTGCATTCACATATAAACTTTTCTTCGGTGATATTTTAAACGTTCAGAGACAAAGTCTTGATCACTGATGCAAAATTGGACTTAATCAAGTCTAGAACGGACAGGTGATCGATATAGATAAAGAAGTGTTTTCTTCTCTCCTCTCCACTTATAGCTGACAAATACCCCCAACAAATCAAGAGCGTTTGTGCACTTTCAGGAATTTTAATGTGATAAAAACGTTAATCGATGATCAAACAAGATCCCTAAGAATTTAGGGTCTTTAACTACTTTAAGGATGAACAACACCCATAAAAAGTGAACCAAAGATACGCCAAAAGACAAGTCGGATCATTTCCATGTGAAGAGGTTCTGCTAGTTCTCAACTCACGACGCCATATTTGCATTTTTCAATTCAGCCTTTTCCCCTGCATATCCCCCAAAATAAAGCTCGAAAAAATCGTCGGTGTGTCAGTCTAGATTCGGAAGTTGCAAAGAGAATATCTCTCTCAATTATATATGATATAGCTCTCTCAAATATATATGATATAGTGTTCTGTACGGTTGAAAATGACCGATTGGAATATATAATCTCAAATTACACAAAACATGTTCCACGCCATCAATTTCAAATGACATCACTCAATCCATTAAAGGTTTAGCGTACCTGATAACCATCCCAGTTCAACAAGTGCAGATCGAGCTTATTTCAGTCAGTTCACCCCATGCATGTTGTTCTTACTTACATGTGGCTTACATGAAGGTCAAAATATTAACCGTGAATTCGATAATCCATGTAAAAATCAGTGGTAAGGCTATTAGCATACACTGGTTGCCGAAGTTGTAAATACAATATCATGATTCACTGTCAGAATAAACTGGAAATAATAGCAAACGCGCGCGTGTTTTTTTTTTGCCGGCGTCGTGTGTGGAGAACTAGCAGAACCGCCTTCTGTGGAAATGATGGGTAGTTTGGCATTAATACACAGGTGAGCGAAACTGCCATGCCAAATTGAGGTAACTCTTGATGGGTGTTGTTCAGCTTTATTATTCTCAGTTGCATATACCAATGCATCTTCTCTGAGACAACCTTAGAGAACTTGAATTCATTTCCAAACACCAAGTCTGAAACTTATTTGACAAAGCTGTGAAGATTTCTTTTTAATGTTATGTATACCTTTTCAACACTGCAAGACGTATTAATTGTGCAATCATCTATAAAGAGAGAACCGTCAATGGATTTATTCGGTTAAGTCGGCTAAGCTGTTGATCTTTATACTAATGATAGTGGTAGACAAAATGCTATCCTGTGGAACACCCTGTTCCTGATCGAAATCATCAGACGTGGTTGTACCTGCATGAACTTGGAATTACTTGGATATAGAAATGGATAAACGACCACTTAATTTCTCAATATGAACATCTTTCGAATCTCATATTTCCAGGTACTATCATAAGCTTTTCATAAAACAAAAGAGACGACATGCTCAAAGGCGAAAGCATTCTTGACGTAAGACTCTAACTAAATGATCAATGGTACTTCTATTTTGAAGGAAACTAGCTTGAATATTCGTGAGTTTCTTTTCGGTTTCTAGGTACCAAACAAGGCGATCATTAATCATACGTTCCATTGTTTCACTAACACAACTAGTCAATGAAATTGGAGGATATTCACCTGAGTAAGTTTGGTTACGGCCAGATTTTTGAACCGGCATAACAATGTCATTATGGTTGTGAAATATCTTCAGAAAAAATTACGTCGATGTCAGGCAACCAAATCCGCCAATGAAATTCTCCTTACATTTTCTGATAAAATCTGATAGGTTTAATGACAAATTCAGATGTACTTTGCAATCGTCCCATCATCAATTTCGAAGTCTCTTCTCAGGCCGAATTCATTTCTCCGTGAATTTCATCGTGACGGAATTAAATGGGCACCCAAATCTGTTTGTTTCCCAACCTCAGTTTCTCTAAGTTAAAGCGCTGGCTAATTCGAAGAGTCCATAAAGTACAATGAAGATTCCAGAAATAGTATAGACAAGATTTTGTTTACAAAACATAAGTGAAATCTGCCTAACTCTATGCCAAATCTTCCGTGACGGAATTACATTTGGTAGACATGGAAATTCGGCCATCAGATACTTCTTAAGATTCGTGCAAATTGTCAGCTCTAAAACGGATTTTTTTCTTTATGAGATAAACGAAAAAGGCATGGAATATCACACTCTCTATTTTATGTATGCAACAATTACAAATTAATCACCTAAGTGACCGACAACGACCGTGACGCTAACGACAGAAGACGGTTAAACTACTCAAACTATTTTTATTTCATTTTGAGCTGTGTACCGAATATGCCGATTTCTGTGACTAATATGCGCTTGCACAAGATCTTTAAGAGGAGTGTGGATATTTTTACTTTGACAACACGGCATTGTGGCGCATTAATGTGGTGCATTTTGCGATGACATTTGCCTTAATTTCCAATACAGTGGAACATATTTAATATGACTTTATGTGAGAAAATGTATTGAGTTAAGGGCTTGTGTCCCACCAGAGCGGTTTTTCCGCCACTGTTTAAATGCTTGTATTTCCATGAAACAAATCTCCATATTCAAACGTTTATGTTAAGTTTGCCATTAATTTTGTAACTTTGCAGAGTAGAACAAACGTTCCACAAAAATATCAGTGCTGCTGTTTTTCAAAATTTAGCCAGACTTTTTTTTCTGAGATTTTTTTTTTCAATTGAACAAGATTGGGTCAAATTCGATTGGTCACTCTTTGGATATTGATATCTCAGCAGCCAGAACAACGTTAGAAAGTTCGGAATAACTATGCCAATTTTCGAACTCTCATAAATACTTTCCCAGGAATTAACGGATTATGTTATAGAACTGATGTTTTTAAAGCGATGAGCAGATTAGGGCCTATGCTGATAATAAGGACCCACATGTATGTATTGTTTTTGTGAGACACGGCTGAATTGTCTGATTTATATCGGGTCTCAACTAAATCAGGCAAAATGTTGCTGCTCATACTAAAATTGCATTTATTCAGCAAAATAATCTCGTATGGAAACAAGAATCGATATAGCACTATACAAATGTGGAGTAACAAAACTTCCGTCAATTTTGACCCTAGAGTGGATTAAAATCATCAATGCAATTGAAAAACTGATCTCGTCCATAATATTTGTTATTAAAGATACATGATTTTTACTGCATCAATATTTTGATATTAAGAAGCGGTATAGATGTCAATCTCTAACGTGTTGGGGAATTTCTTCTCGAGCTTTAAGAACTCTTTAATACTTGAATAAGAGCGCAACATGGAACAAAATGACATAATCTCTCCATTACAACTGCGATTCATGGTTTATAAAGGCTAGAAGCTAACGATTCTGCTGCAGGCCCTGATAATATTCATTATCAACTTTTGAAAAATCTACCCGAATCTTCTCTAGAAATTCTATTACGCATATTCAACAGACTTTTGATAAGAGAAGACTTTCCGCCGTCATGGCATAATGCCTTTATTATACCAGTACCAAAGCCTGACCGTAATCATACAGATCCTGGTAATTATCGTCCGATTTCATTGACTAGCTGTTTTTATAAAACAACGGAACTCATGATAAATGATCGCCTTGTTTGGTACCTAGAAACTGAAAAGAAACTTAGTGATATTCAAGCTGGTTTCCGTAAAAATAGAAGATTCATTGACCATTTAGTCAGATTAGATTCCTATGTCAAGATGTGGTTTCCATCTTTTTTGACTAAGAAAAAGCCTACGATACTACATGGAACTACGAGATTCTAAAAAAACCTTCATACTATCGGATTGAAGGGCCGTTTACAAATTTTCATATCAAACTGTTTGAATGATAGACAATTCCAAGTTCGGTTCGTACAATCATGTCTGATCATTTCAACCAAGATCAGGGTATCCCGCATGGCAATATTTTGTCTACTACTGTGTTTAGTATCAAGATCAACAGCTTGGCGGCAGTTTTGAATAAATCAATTGATGGTTACCTCTTTTTAGACGATTTCAACATTTCGTGCAGTGAAAAAAGTATAAACAATATTGAGAGAACATTACATTTGTCTAAATATAATTCAGTAATGATGTATAGAAATGGCTTCAAATTCTCCAGAGTTAAGACAGATTGTATAAACTTTTAAAATATTTCAAGTACAAAAAGCCAGTACTTACATTAGACGGAACTGAGATCAAAGTGGTAAAAGAGGTCAAATTCTTAGGAATATTGTTTGATCATCGACTAACATTCAAATCGCATATGAATTGCTTGAAATCTAAGTACGCGAAAGCTCTTGATTTGTTGAAGGAATTTGCCAACTATAAGTGGGGAGTTGATCAGGAAACACTTCTCCGTTTATATCGACCACTTGTTCGTTCCAATCTTGATTATGGCTCTATTGTTTACAACGGTGCAAGCAACTCAAACTTGGCAAAGCTAGATCCTATTCTCCATCAAGGATTCACGATCATATCACTTTAAATTACTTAGTGGGTTTAACTAACGCACCCAATAGTATACATAGCTTACGTACAGTTCTGTATGCGTTACCTCTGAGAGCTTTAAATCAAATAGCCAGAGATATACAACAATCTGCGTCTTCAGGAAATATAATACCATCAAAAATCAGTAAAGTATGTCAAGATATAGCGTATTTTCGGTTGTATCGTCAAGTGAACATAATCGAAACATCTCAAGATCGGCTTTTCTTGAAATTCAACTACTTAGATAAAGGACTGGACATCATTAATTTACCTCGAATCCTGAATGATCCAGAGGTACGCAACGCTGTACCAAACTATTTCAAGTTCATAGAACCTCCTTGCATTTCATATAAGTATACTAAATCTATAGCCACCAAAATATTCAATTACTCCAATGCTGTCAAGGAGTTTGACTGGAACTTATACACGTCAGGAGGCTATAGTTGTGATTGTGAATTGTCGAACTTTATCTATACACCATGCAAACATATTGTGACTGGTGACCTTGATGTGGTGAGTGATAAGGATCTGAAATTACTCCTGATGAAAGGACCTAAATATAGAGAGCCAATAAGAATAAATCTGAAGGCCGACCAGAAGATAGTCCTGTCTGCATTAGAACAGTACGTTATTGATTGGTCTAAGCGAGAAAAAGTTGAACCTACAGTACTCGCTGATTGGCTGGATCTCACCAAGAGCAAGGTCGTTGAAACAATCCGCCATATTGACAGAAGTACTCTTCCCCAAGTAAAACAAGTACTGAGAAACCTCAATTCGCAAGAAGTTCTAGCAAATCTCCAGAGTAAATTCGTCATAATCCCAGCAGACAAAGCTCCGAATAATATAATATTCATATGTAAATATTACTATTACCAGGTGCTGGTTAAAGAATTGAGTGCAGACATATCTTCATCAAATACGTCTACTTACTCCCAAACTGCATTTACTCTGGAAGATTTATTTAACAATCACAAAAAGTTTCTCAGGGAAAGAGGTATTTGTCTTCCAACCAATCATAACGACATACCAAAATATACTGGACTCCCAAAATGCATAAATCACCATACAAAGCTAGATTCATAGCTGGTTCTAGAAGCTGCACCACCAAGCTTCTTTCAACCCCATTGACGAGGGCCCTTCAGGAGGTAAAAGCATTTTGGGAAAGGTATTGCGCCACTATTTCTAAGAACTCTGGCGTTGAATGTATGTGGATATTGAAAAACTCTCAAAATGTCTTACGGAAGAACTTGATGCTAAAGGGCACATACCGTACAGACATGTATCCACATGGGATTTCTCGACTCTCTACACTACAATCCCTCATCAGGACCTTATTGACCGTATAAGTTCATTAATAGTATCTGTGTTCCAGAAAATTGATCGTAGATATATTAATGTCGGAAGCCATAAAGCATTCTTTAGCTCGACTACATACAAGAGATATCATTCATGGGATGTTTCTTTGTTTATAGAGTTGCTTGAATTTCTCATTAAAATATCTATGTGAAATTTGGCAACACAATATATCAACAGCATATAGGTATTCCAATGGGTACTAATTGTGCACCCTATTGGCTGACCTATATCTGTTTTCTTATGAATATGACTATATGCAGGCGCTTTCAAAAACCGATCCATTCAAAGCCCGTTCCTTCTCATTCACCAAACGCTATATAGACGATCTTCTCGCTGTGGAGAATCGCTATATAAATGACGCAGTGAAGGATATATATCCACCTTCACTGGATTTGAAGGAAACTACAGATAGCCCTACAGGCACATCATATTTAGATCTATATCTCTATAAAAATGAAGCGGCATTCTCTCTCGTCGACTTTATGACAAAAGAGATGATTACAATTTCGACATCGTAAACTATCCCTTTCTCGATAGTAATATTCCAGTGGGACCTGCATATGGCGTATACATATCTCGCTTAGTAGCATTTGCTAGATCCTGTGTTAAATGTGATGATTTTAATCAACGTCACAAAACATTGTTGCAGAAACTTATAAAACAGGGCTATTCCACCAAGCGCCTCCACTCAAAGTTTCTCAAATTTGGCGATACATATCGCATGCTGATAGCAAAATACGAACGTAGAGTGCAAGATCTATGGCGCTACGTTTCGTAACTTGTGTCTAATTCCGTTTAACCCGGGGCTAGGGGCCGTATGTACCCATGTACTTCAAGATCCTCATGGTACTCATATGAACAGTCACAATCAAAGCGTGACTGAGATACATCATTCTTTAGATGACGACCGTACAACGAATATTATGGATTAAGAATACTGATCAGCGATACGGATCTGATATTTTTGGAACATCATGATGTTTTGCCGGCATCATTGAAAACTGTTGACCGCTTCTCTCTTGCAGGAAACAAGCCTATGTTTATGTATACTATGATTGTCTTTTTTGAATTTGGTGCTAATACTGTTATATGGAATATGGAATAGGTCTTTGGATTATGGACGCGGATATTCTCTAATGGACGACGGCTGGATTATGAATGACGGACTAGACGCTTGTAATTTGCCTTGGAGCGTTCAGAGCATCCCCTAAAGAAAGCTTATATGTCGAAGCCGATGAATTTTCTTTAAAACGTCGAAGAATTACACTATCTCTGCAATACATCACAAAATTGCGATCAAATCACACAAATCCTGCATATAACTGTGTTTTCAAACCTCAGTTCGCGGATCTCTATTTAGAGAAACCCTCCATTATTCCGCCTCTTCGAATTCGTATGAAACCACACATTGTAGCAGCTGGCATTAAGCTTAGTCAAATTTTACCTAATAAGCTCTTACCAGTTCCACCATGGCAGTTGACTCAACCAGAAGTGGATTTTACACTAACGAAATATAAAACGGCAAACACGAGCCAGCTCTTGTATACACAAAAATTTGGTCTGGTGAGAGAAAAAAACAGATCACATCAGGCTATTTATACAGATGGTTCTAAAGATGATAAGAGCATGTGCTACTATCTTTAGTTTCAAAACTAAAACCTGTCGACTACCAGGTAAAAGTTCGATATTCACTGCAGAAGGAAAAGCAATATTGTTAGCTGTGGAAGGTATTGGGTACACTAGAAGGAAAGAATATGTCATATTTTCAGATTCACTGTCATGATTAAAAGTAGAACTTCGACTCATCCCACTATCTTGGATATTCTATAATTATATGAGTGTAGATTTGATCAACACATTGCTGTTGTGTTTTGTAGGTTGCCTAGTCACGTTGGCATCAAAGGTAATACTGAGTCTGATAGAATGTCTAAGGCAAACCTAGATTATGAAGTTGATCCTGTTGGGGTCCCATATAGCGATTTCAGACTCTCTGTCTGTGATGATGTGAGACGGCTGCTTCAATCTTTATGGGATGCTGTGAACAATAATTCCATGAGTTCAAAAAAGCTGTAGGCTATACTCATCTGGACAGCCAGAAACGTTTCGATCAAGCCATGATCAGGCGATGTAGAATTGGTCATACACGATTAACTCACGAATATTTACCAAAAAAAATAGCCAGTTCCAAGGTTTATTTCTTGTCACGAAGATCTCACCGTGAAACATATCCTTATCGACTGCATAGATTTTAAGATTGCAAGAGGTGCATTTTATCGAGCGACTACTTTGGAAGATCTTTTTAGTCGGGTGAGGGAGGACTGCATCTTGATTTATTTGAGAGAAATCGGTTTGTTGCATAAGTTTTAATGTGTTTATGTTTTAATGTGTTGGATTACTGGCTTGAGTACGTAGAATTTTGTTTGATCGTCGCTATATAGCTGAAAAATTGCTGAACGCGACATTAAACCTTAATTCTCTCTCTCTCTCTCTCAATCAGAGCAAATCTGAACTATACTTTTTTTTTAACACAGCACTTCCAATCGCCGCATTATCGAGGATTTGTTGTATTACAACCCCATCTCTGTAGTCAATCAGGACTCCATCTTCTTCTGTCACAAAGGCAGGAATTAACTGCAAATAAAAGAGAGAAAGAAATTACTGATTGGTGATATACGATAGATCGATTCATTAAATTGTTTTATAAATTGTGACTTTTTGACGTCATCACGCTTCCAATTCATTTTCTTTCTTGGAGATCGTTCACCGTAGTTGGAATTCAATAAAATAAGCTCAAAAGTACTGAATATAATGAAAAAAATGTTATAAATTATAAGTGTAAGACAATGTGCGTATAACAAATGTCGAAATACCTTGATTGTTTTCTCTGGAAAACGAACTCCTGGTAGAATTATAGTATACGCCAATCTAGACCGATTATTCTTTTTTTGCGCTATCAATACGACCGTTAATCCTTTGAAGCTATTTAGAACAGGTTGATGCAAACAGGAACCGCAGAGATTTAGAAACATTTACATACGGATTTTTTTAATACTGTAGAACCAACGATTTTTTCCAGTCAAAATTGGTCTAAATTCCTTTACCTTGTCTTAATTGTTTAAGTGAATACGAGCTTATCATGCAATATCTACGTTTCGTAACTTGTGTCTGATTCCGTTTAACCCGGGGCTAGGGTCTTTAATATGAACCCATGTGTTTCAAGATCTTCATGGTGCTCATATGGGCATCCACAATCACAATCAACTCCGAGCTCACAAGAACGACGAATGCTTCTTCGATCGCTCGGAGCAATTTAGTGGCCACAACTTCAACTCCACTTCTATCTAAGCCGAGTTCATGGTCATTCATCAAGATTTCTGTCGTCGCCTTTTCCACTCTCCCTGAATAAAACAGCAGCGCCCTCTGTTCGTTGATTGAAACGTACGTTCGTTGATTTAAATGTTACTATATTTACTATATTTGTATTGCTTTTATTAGTTAAGAGTATGGTTATCAATTGATACGATAGGCCATACCTTCAAAGGTAGGTTGATTATACTGCACTGACACTTAATTGTCCGTTTGAAAGTACGTGGCTTCATTCAAAGCTTGATTGTTATCTTGAATACGTTTATTGATGCACGTCTGATTGTTCGCTTGCAGTTTGTATTTTGGGCATTCATGCTGAAATTTGAATGAATATATTTGCTATGGATTGCCTTGGATTGTTTTGTTACTTATATTATCGATACAGATTGCCGTTGCGTTTGTGGCTGTGCTTAACTAAAAATGAACTGTGTAGAGAAACGTGATTATACATGTGCTGAAGACAATTAATTACCCCAACACAAATGGATTCATCAGTGGATCAATACGGCAACATTCATATTGCTATGTAGACTACGGTAAGAGAGACAATGGAGCATAAAGTGACAATGTACACCCTAAACTATCAAACGATTCAAGAAAGAGACACGCAATGGCATTTTCTGCTATGCTTACCCGAAGTGTCACTCAGTCCAGACGATTGGGCTTCAAATACCGAAATCATTACCTGCATTCTTTTATGATGAAATGAGATTTCACTAGCCGTTGTTACAATGGCGTTATTGTTGTACGATGTCTGTGTCTCAAGATGAAACATTGAATAAGAAGAATTGAAATAAAGAAAGTTAAATAAGAATAAAGAATAAATAAAGACTCGCTGGAAAATGTCGGATTGTATACTGTAAAAATTGCTGACATGTTTAACGTCTCAAAATGAAACATGATTTTGTCCCAACTTTTGGGACATGTGAGTACGTATATGTTTCATATTAAAACGGCTTCATGTTTCAAATTGAAACACGTGTCCTTTTCACATGAGTTAATGATGTCTCAATATGAGACATATCTTCAATAAGCACGTGTTCGTTTGAAACATGTAACGTTCTACATTTTGAAACGTGTTGTGTATACATGTCTCAAGCTGAAACATGTTAGAGCCGACTACATGTTTCAAAATGAAACGTCTAAGCCCAAACATGACTTTGTCCCAACTTTTGAGACATGTCACAAGTGAAACGGATCTGTACATGTCTCAAACTTGGAAGTGTTTCAAAACAGTCTACATCCCATTACGTGCTTCAGGAGACTGTCAGACTAGCATGTGCATGATACCGGTACTGAAATGAGATCATTCATCAAAAATCAACATACATCAAGTTTTATTCTCTTATATTCGTTGGAAGTCAAACTCAAGAACATGTATGAACAAGCAATAATCATATACAGAAACACATAAAACAGACTCCTCAGGTTAACTCAAACCTAACAATGATTTCAAACAGATGCATGATTGGTACATCAGAATCCCTGATGTGAACCCCGTCACCATAGAGTGAAAATTGTTCATATAGCAATAATGTGCTCGAGGTTTGATTCATTTATATCACTGATTCACACTTAAAAGTTAAAGATACATGTAATTTACTCAACTTGCCATATTGGTCCGTTGACACGACATTGTCTGATCTGTGATAAAGTATTATCATATCTCAGAGAAGCATGTACACTTTTGATTGGCTGACAGACCTCATGTGTGATGCTGTATTGTCAACTTGCTGGTCGAATATATATCGTATACCCCCGTCGCCAAGGGCAACGAACAGGTGTTCACTAGATTCCATCGTCTGCTAAACAAAATGGTTGAATCAGGCAAACGTTTCGCGTCTCACACGGACGATGAAGTTGTTGAAAAGCGGGCTAATATTATTCCCAGCAACACAAAAAAATCGAACAAAGCGTCCGCCAGAACTTTGAAGTATTACCTGAAAGAGAAGGGACAGAGTGAAGAATTCGAAGGATTCTCGGCCGAGAGGTTAGCAGAGGTACTCAGTCATTTTTATTTGGATGCCCGAAAACAAGACGGAGAATTGTACAAAACATCCACTCTCGAAAACTTTCGACATTCTCTGAATCGTTACCTGAAGGCCCCACCGTATTTGAAAACTTTTGATTTGATTAGAAATTCGGAGTTTAATGAAGCCAACGAGTGCTTCAAAACCGCACTTGCAGAGTTGAAGGCATCTGGAAAAGGCGACACCGATCATTATGAGCCCATAAACGAGTCCGATCGTTGTAAACTCTACAAGTCTGTTCTCATGTCCCCCAAAACCCCAACTGGGCTTGCAAATAAAGTTCAGTTCGATGTACGTCTGTTCTTCTTTAGAAGGGGAGTGGAGAATATGGAAAAGATGACAAAAAACACATTCATCATCAAGCGGGACCCGAAAACTGGGCAGAGGTATGTGAAAAAAAAGGAGGATGAACTCACAAAAAATCGCCGGGCCCAGCAAAAAGAGGGTGTTACCGGATTCATGCCTGAAGAAGAAGGTTCCCCGTTCTGTCCTGTTGCTTCATTCAAAAGTTATATCTCCAAACTCCATCCGAAATGTGATCGCTTGTGGCAGTACCCGGTTGATAGTTTCCTCGACGACGATAAAGTTTGGTATTATAACAAACCTATTGGGAAACACCGCTTGGCAGCCTTCATGACCAACCTGGGCACTCGTCTGAAACTTTCTGAACCATACACTAACCACAGTATACGAGCAACCGGCATCACCATCCTTGGTAGAAACAACTATTCAGCATCTCAAATAATGGCTGTCACAGATCACAGATCTGTCTCGTCGCTGTCGGTTTACCAGCGAGTAAGTGATGGCGAGAAACTGCAAATGGGCCACACGGTTGCGTCAGTAGCCTTTCCTGACACGATGGGTTCAACCCGAAAGACGAATACCGGTACGCATACACTTCCAGTAAATGTTCTTGTCAAACCCCATCCTGCAGAAACTGTGACATCATCTTCTCAGTACCCTGCACCCACGTCAAATGATGCCACGTCGGCCGTGTTACACACCCAGGATGTACGAGCAGAAGGCCATGCCGACGACTTTGATTTTGATCTTAATCAGCTGTTTTGTGAATTCGACAGCACCGCTGTCCCGCCCACATCGTGTGACATTCCCACAGCTATCCTGGTCGCCGCAAATCCCTCAGCGCCAATGTTCAATAACTGCACAATAAATGCAATCAACATCATCGTGCGAAAATGAAGCAAATACCTATACTTCTGCCAAATTGTGCAGGACAGTTTGATTTTTCCGATTTTTCTCTCGAACTGTAAATTTAAGTCAGTTCATGTTGGTCCTTCTCCTGTGTGATGTTATGGAAACATGACACAAGTGACACTGTCGAGTGACACGGTGTTGAATTATAGACAGAATGGAAATGTAACAGTTCACACGTGTATTTGAAACTTACATACATGTATCCACGCAACAGATGTGAATCCGAAACGGGTCTTTCGATGTATTTATTAACAAAAGGTATATAATCTAGATATTATACTCGTCGATGGCTATTAAATATTAAATATGAAATTGAGATTAAACTTAATGTTCCAGTATTTTATACGTTTCTGATTTTCAGAATAGAACATAAGAGATGAAGCTGAATTTGAAGTTAGATTGTTCATTCTTTATCACCGAAGCCCACCGGTATTTCACACGGAAACCGGGTTCATTGTTCACGGATTACAGTATATGTTATCGTTATCTTTGCTCCTCCCTTAGTACGTTTTAAAGATGAGGATTGTAAAAATGATACATTTGTCTTTGTGTTCATTTTTTCCGGTGCATGCTGTGGATCGTTCTGAAACCAGTGCAAGTCCGATCGAAGTCCGTTCCATTATGTCGGCCTTGAAGTCCAAAGTGATTCTTAATGCTCTGAGATATGATAAATTCGTTATACATCGCCCTTCCGGGGTAATACGGGATTCGATTTGGTTTCTCTCGCCATATTTTTCCTCGGCTGCGCCTCGGAAAAATATGGCGAGAGAAACCAAATCTCATCCCGTATTACCCCGAAAGGGCGACGTATAACTAATATTATCCCATGTTGTATTCCATGTCTAATCCGGCACACTGGAAACATTTCTGAACATGGGTACTGTATTACTTAGGCCTACAAATATGAAATTGCTGAATGATACTGCCTTTGTTGTTTTTCCTGACATGCTACTCGCGATTAACTATTTCTGTTTCCGGGTGGCTGAAATTTCATTCCATTTTGGGGTATGGAATACGGATCGCAGATGATTATTAAAATCAGGGCTGGAGGGCTGGATTCGTCTTTGCAACAGTGATCACATTGTGGGATGAAGTAGAAACATTGTTGACACTAAACACTATTCAATATTCCAATACGTATGAAAAACAATGTCCATTCTGTCTCCTTCTGATTTATATATGCCACTAGGGCCGGATCCTGTCCAACGCTGTAATGACGTAAGCAATCGTATTGACTCTGTTCAAAAAAATCTCCTGGTGCGTTACACATTCACAATTCAAAATACTGAATCTTTGATCACACGGAGAACACAGTTGTTATATCTTTCAGTGCTGCTCACATTAGTGCCCCATAAGTGTCACTTTTATTCTGGCAACATTGCTATGTATTTTGTTGGTGTGTCGTAATATGACCATATGTTTTGAGCGAATACTCTTAAATTCAAAATTTCGGCCATGTAGGGTTCTAGTGAAGAGCCAAAATTTGGGCTGGGAAAATCTTACAAAAAAATCGACCAAAAATGCATATTTGGAATATGACGTAACTGTGAAGTCTTCAAAGCGGCCATCTTGCAAATTTTTTTCACACTTTTTAGTTAAGCTGATGTTGTGAGAAGTTTCAGACCTCTATCTCAATGAGCAAAGACATATTTGGAAGGAGAGGGGTTGAGTGAAATGGCGCCTGGGCAGGCCTCAAATACCCTAGGCCTGGTTGAGTTAAATTGTTATGTAAATAATTCAATTAAAATGCTCAGTCGATTAATTCACAATACCGACATATGTCTTCCAGGTCGCTAAAGACCAGAAATAAATATTCGAAAGCCATGCAGTGGTAATCATATCTTTGTTTGCAAATTGCTAAAGCTCTCTGTCGAACTGTGTGAAGACGACCTGGTATCTAATTCCATGCATCAGACAGCACTATCCCTTTTGTACTCCGCTTTTCTTGACACATGTCGTCATGCAACTCGGTTGCACGTGTTTCAGCGTTGATGTTTCAAACAGCTTTTCGGACCGTTATAGTGAGACGCCAGCGCGAGTGAAACATGTCACAACCCTCAAATAGTTGCATCGTTACGTCTATGAGAAAAATAGGATGAAACATGTAGCTTTATGAAGCATCTAACATGTTACCATCTCAAAATGAAACGTTAAACATGTTTGCTCTTTTTACAGTGTACGGATCGATGAACCCAAATGATGTCTGAGGGGTTTTGAACTATCACAGATGTGATGGCTGCAAAGTGGTCATACGTTCATGGAATTTATGTATGACAACATTTTAGCGGTGCAACAATCGAACGTTTGAATATTATAACTGGGTATCTTTGTACGTTATTATTTATAGCTCGGAGAAGCAGTTCATTGATTAGAAGATGCGACCTACTATCTAATTTGGAGGTGCTTGTGCAGGAACAAAGCGTCATGGCGCAGCCGGAGACGCCATTGACGCACTATAGTACTCGATCCATGTAATGGATGTCTGAATTGGACACTACGAGAAGACAACAGCAACAAAGGTTTTAAAGGTTTTTGTGGCTCGGGTGACTTTGCTAACGATATGATGCAGATTTGGACTGTTACCGCAAACACGAACCGCTCAAATAGAAATAATTTCGTTTCATTTCATTTGTGAATAACATTCCACAATATATGTTGTCCTTTCCATGCGGACATATAAACGACAGAACTTTTATGCACGAAGAATAAACCACATTACATCATAATGAAATGGTACTTTTCGTTCATATTATGGGGACTATTTCATTATTCCCAGTTAGCAGTGTGGATGGTACCGTGATAGTTACTTGGGACTAGACAGCATATGATCGCGAAGTGATATCACAAATATTTTGAAGTTTGTTCCATGAACACACATTTAAGGTAGACAATGGCGACATGTCAGTGCATGCTTCCGTGTATCTATTCTCAGTGCTGGTGAATTCGGAATTGTTCAAGTGAACCCGATACATCGATTTTTTTTATGTCTAAATGGCATCAAAGCAAGATTTTCCCCTCCCAATGAATGCTTTATACAACCTATAAATCCCTGAACAGAGTTTGCATCGAAAATGTCGCGGTGTAGATTTTCTGCGGCGAAGACGTAACTAAAACCAATACTAATACCAAAAATATCATTTGATTCACTTTCTAGTTTGGTCGGCTATCTATATCCACTGCTTTTTTCACATATAAAAAAAACATATTGGGGCGATTAAACGGTTTTATCCACGACAAAATGCTAAATGTATTATCATCTTTGGAATGACTTAGTGACAAACATATTCGCGAACTGAGTATAGGGAATATCCATAGATACTGACTAGAAATATTTCTTATTTGCAGAATTTGATTTGAAAAAAAAAAGAAATTAATAAAATTAGCAACCTTCGAAAAGGCTTGGGCGAACATGTCAGATGAGATGATATTTCCTAAGAATGAAATAGTTAATCATTTATATAGAAGGAGCAAACCATGAAAAGCATTGGGGATTTCGACTTCATCTTGTTATTCCGCACCAAACCAACTTCAGCTCCGCTTGGAAAAAATCACAATACATGTTTGCCTAGAGACATTTTTGTCTTGATTTGTCTTGACATTTTTGTCTATCTGCATGCTGAACCTGGGATATACGGATGACGTTAATGTGTAAGAAACCTCTCATACTTTGCAGAGCGTTCGATGGAAACGATTTCATCGCTGACCTTTGTAAGATGGTTGTTGTCATGCGCCGATATTTGAGAAGAGCATGCACTGAAAGAGAAATCTTTAATGTGTAATCTACAAATAAATCAATGACGGTTGTGAAGTAACCATTTGATGTAAAACGGCGTCGAAGAAAATTCCGATAGGGTAGTCTAAGGACCTTCTCGTCGGCACTCCCTAGGTCTAAGCGCTCTTTTCGCAGACTTGGCACGGGAAGGAGGAAAAAGGCGTATTTCTAAAGTAGAAGTGTCACACACGAGACCAGAGTTAGTATCCTATCGGATATCTCGTCAGAAGTTTGCGAAATCGATCTTCAGATGTCTATCCGCTATAACCAGGAGATTACCCCTGAAACGGAATTCCATATCGCCACGCACATCCGATCGTTGGTAATTGATGTTATTGATGCTTATGCACGCTCACATTTCAAATCACTAAACCACAGGAAGAAGCTAGAAAATCCATCATCCGAGATATCAATACGTTAAGTGCTGTAGTACACATACCATTCCCGTGTATTGACACAACGGAAAATCATTGTAACATTGTTCAAATTTATCCCAAAAGACTATGATAATATGACTATAACCAAGTCATATTTTAAGGCCATGCCCACTTTGCCCAAAATGTGACTCTGCAGTTACGAATGAGAAGGAGCAATTGAACAAACAATGATGCCTAAGATTATATTGTTAGTAAGTAAATAAGCAAGACTTAAATATGTGGATATCTCAGTTCGTCCTTGATACTTGACGGAAATATTGAATCACATCATAGTTTGATCCTGCTAGGGACCTTGTGGTTATTCACGTCAAGGTGTCCACACGAACAGCCATAATATAAACGTGACTAAAATATCGAACATCACAGGAATCACTCTCGATCAGCTTTAACCCTATCTGGCCTGGACTTTTTGGGACGTATCCTGGCCTGGGGGAGGGGGGACGAAATGGCCCCTCCTAATTATTGTTCTTACCCCTTGAGCTAGGGAGCTGAAACTTACCACACTAAACCATTGGGTCAAGCTCTACCAGAAAATGTAAACAAAAAAATAAGTTGGCCGCTTTGATGACGTCACAGTGACATCATTTTCCAAAAAGGTCTTTTTCACTCGACTTTTCGATCGGATTTTCCGAATTTGTTATTTATTGAATTTCTCCCCCAAAACTACGTGATAAATAAGTAAATATTAATGTGATGTGAAATAAAATAGTTTTTGCCCACTTTTCATCGCGGAAGGGTTAGTGCAGTCCGACTTTGGCATGTAGGGTCATTTGCCCCACTATCATCGCTTGTGCATTCTTGTGCATGTCCATTCTTAATTAATGGAATCTTACTACGATAGAGAGGCCAATATATTCAATGTAAAATATACCTATCGGGAAATTATCGTATTTTTTGTTATGTCAGATACGCTATTTTTTTCGGATATTCATGTGGACTGTCCAGTTTTGTATTTTATATTTCAAATAGTCCCACAATGCGACGACGGTTGATATACAATAAAGAAATAGAATAAATAAAATAGAGATTTAATGTTTGGTTTATTTTGAAGCTGTGAATCTTCGATTACGAGGCTTAGCTAGATTGAATGATTATATGCTTTTGACACGTGAACGCATCGCTCCCAACGCGTGTATATGAATTGCACCTTGAAGCATAGCCAAGAAACTGACGTTTTTTTGGTTGAGATAAATAGTAGCATACTGCCCCTCTTCTTCTTGCAAAGTTACCTCTCGTGTGACGTCGTGTCTTGTCCCTGGCCTTAGACGACGGTTAGTCTCTGCTTTCCATTACCCAAGTTCTGTTGGAAATTTGACGGCATATCTTTGTTGCTTTTTTACTGAGATTTCTGAGTATTGCTGAACAGTTTTATATTTATATCCGCAGGAGACACTTCAAGGTGTACTGTGAATTTTTTTCACCTTGCGAACTACATGTATTTGTGTGAAACTGGCAAGGCCGGTGGTGTAGATTTGACTACGTTAAAACGTTCCGATTGTCTTCAAATATACGCAAGCTGCTAGTGGTCTGGGCACTTTGAGATTATAGAGGTCATCACGGAATTTAATCTGTGATGTACCGAGGCTGAACATATTTTTCCTCGGGATGTTTGTGCATTTTTGAGAATTTTGTATTCTAATACACAACAAGCAAGAAAAACAAATGTGGACTGACGCCTCGCAAAATCGAAGGTTGTTGAGATACCAGTGTGAAATTTCCCAGGTATGTTTAATCATAGCACAGGAACAAGTCTTCAAAGTATAGAGATATTAGTTTAGCTGGTTTTAATTTTATTCAAATTTCAAACTTAAATATGGAAAATAGTACAGTTTTTTTTAAATTAAGTTTTGAATCTTACTGTAGGTTAGATTTGCGTCAAATTGCAAACATCGAACCCCCCTCCCTCTTCTCAGCTTGACATTCCTTCCACACTCCCTGTTTTGGCATACATTATCTATCCCAGATTACTTGCTGGATACGTTGCACTTGAAGTTCATGTTGCTTGTGAGATTTTGCGTTTCTCGCATCTCTGTGTGATTCACATTCCCCATTACATTATACAGATGTGTACTTCAGAACTTAGTTGTACTGCTTTGGAATAGAACTCTGCAAGTCAGTCCTTCCTTCAAGCCTGCATCTGCTAACTTATGTTATATTGTGTTAAAATCTATTCAGTATCAGGGTATCCATGCCTCATTATTTAAAGAATAAAGGTTCTCATAATTTGCTCTGTAGATTATATTCAACTTCCTGGAGTTTTCCCAATGCTAGATTCTCTAGGTAATTTTAACATCAGGCTAGTATCCTTAAAGTAAATTTAGAAAGCATAATATTGTATGTGCTTCTCCTTTCAATCAATGTCTGTCTATGAAATTCTAGAAAATATCTGATCCATTGTGTCAGTCTGTAATTACATCTGGTCCAATTCAACATTTTTCGAAGGGACACCCTTTATAAAAATCTTAGTGAGATAGTCAAATGTTCAATTTTAACTTCTCAGAATCATTCATACAAATGAACTAGTTTCTTATTGCAATGACGGCTGCTTCGCATTAGACTACACTTAATCCTTGCTTGTTCAGCAAGTCGTTAGAAAGGACGTGTCAGCTTTACCTGGGAAAAATCCCCAAAAATTGTTTCTCCATATCAGCATGAAAAGTTGTGTTTCATACATATAAAATACCGAAATTTTACACTGAAAACTCTCACAGCCAATGGTGACGTAAAACGGCGTCGATGAACGTTGGAAAATGGGCGCTTGGTCGTTTTTATATTTTCTGAATACATTTTCACAGGGAATTCCCTTTATATACAAAATATGACACCTCCAACCAAAATCTAATTCCATGTTCTCAACTTTATCAAATATACCACAAACATATATTGAAATATCATTTTGGTTGAAGGTGTCATATTTTCATGAAATTTGAAATAAGTTTTGTTTTCTCTGTTGACTTGGAAGACGGCGTTATATTGGCATTGTAACAGTGTTGATGTTGCATAGCTTCTTGGCCGTGTGGTTAGAGCGTTTGGTTGTGAATAAACAATGCTGTCAATTTTGAGTTCGAATCACAATTTTGTCAATTTTTTTTTGTTTTTTTTTATCCATTGCTGAATGACTTCTGAAGAAATATTTCTGGAGTAAAATAATAAAAAATATATTTTACAATTAATATTTTGTAAGTAGAAAATCCCAACGCTGTTCTGTTTCCTTCACCACTCGCACTTTTTGTCATCAATGCGTACGATATTTAATTCATGGATGTGCGTATATAGTAGACAAGTAACATAGCAATGGCAAATATGAACAGAATTGTGCCACTCATCCTTACATGAAGGACCTGTTTCTGACGAACGCATGGCACACTCAACTCTGTATAATAATAGAACTGGAGAAGACCGGCCTTTATTGCTTGAATACGTCATTCGTATAAGTAGTATAGAAAACCCTTTTAATCCCGCATTTTGCCGGGGAGATAACTCTTGGGGAGATGACGGGGAGTTCCGCCAGGGGGCGCCACCAGCTCAAGAGACCAAAAACTACCTCCAGCACAGAAGAGTTCCAATCTAGGGGAAGGTAACTCTGGGTGACTATAGTTCCGGCAAAGGGCCCCTGGGCATGTATTCTTTCGCGGTGATGCGGCCTGGCGGTGATGCGGTCGCGGGAAAAAAGCTTCCGCGGAGAAAAAGTAGTCCCCAGACTTCAAATACGCTGCATGGTCCGATTGGGTCGAGTGAGGTATCAAAGTGAAGCATTCGTGAAGGGGCATCCAGTCATGGGTGGGTGCATGTAAAATTAAGATTTTTTTCCCGAAACTATAAAAAGCAGAACACGGACTTTACCCCTAAAATAGGGGAAAACACCTATCAACCCAGCCAAAAGGGCTAATATCGGTCCCCGGGCTTATTGGAACCTGCCTATCAAGTCAATGGGGTGGATGCATGTAAAATTAGGATTTTTTTCCGAAAATATAAAAAGCGGAATACGGACTTTACCCCTAAAATAGGGGAAAACACCTATCAACCCTAGCCAAAAGGGCTAATATCGGTCCCCGGACTTATTGGGACCTGCCTATCAAGTCAATGGGGTGGGTGCATGTAAAATTAGGATTTTTTCCCGAAACTATAAAAAGCGGAATACGGACTTTACCCTAAAATAGAGACATCTTCGATGACCGAAGAGACACGGAGGTGACCGAAGATGTCACGGAGGTCACCGAAGAGACACGGAGGTGCCCGAAGATGTCACGGAGGTACCCGAAGATGTCCCGGAGATCAGTGGGTTTTTCCCACAATGTCGTGGGTGATCAAATTCTCCGGCATTCTCCGGCAATCTTCAGGGGCGAGAGGGGTCCCTAGTGTACCGATTGGGTTGTATGAGGTATCAATGTGAAGCATTCGTGAAGGGGCATCTGATGGGGTGGGTGTGGGGTTGAAATATCGTCATTCTGTGCATGCGCGGTAGACCAAGGGTATGGAAATAGACGTTTTGGAGTCTAGGGGAGCCCCTAGTGGTCCGATGGAGTCGAGTGAAGTATCAATGTGAAGCCTATGTAAGGGGGCATCCCACGGGCTGGGTGTGGGGTTGGAATATGGTCATTATGCGCATGCGCGGTAGACCAAGGGTATGGAAATAGACGTTTTGGGATCTAGGTGGGCCACTAGTGGGTCGATGGAGTCGTATGAGGTATCAATATGAAGCCTATGTGAGGGGGCATCCCACTGGATGGATGTGGGGTCGGAAAATCGTCATTCTGCGCATGCGCAATAGACAAAGGGTATGAAAATAGACGTTTTGGGATCTAGGTGAGCCACTAATGAGCCGATGGAGTTGAGTGAGGTATCAATGTGAAGCCTATGTGAGGGGGCATCCGATTGGACTAGGATCTCGGCCGTTGTCAACAGTCTGCGCATGCGCAGACAGGGAATTCTGGGAAAAGGGTGTGGACATAGACGTGTTAGGGTTTAGGTGAGCCCCATTACGCCTTAGCGCTCTAACATAACGCCTTGACGCCATGATATAGACCGGAGAGAGAACAACAACAACAACAAAGATGACACTTGAGAGAACAACAACAACAACAAGTTTTTTTTTCATACAGTTTATTTTCCCCAATGTTACATCATACCCACGCTGGGGGAGCCGCGTTGGGTATGTTTACAACTCAAAAAGACTCTTGCCCAATCAGACGCCACCATTTGCATCTGTCATATTCGTTCCTGTACGTTAGATGTATTCTTGTCCAATCAGAAGTCGCCATTTCAGAAAGTTCCATCTTTGCTCGGTGTGACCTAAGCGTCGTCGGGCAGGCCTGGATATTCTTCGGGCAGCATGTCCTGAAACAGTTGTTTGCGCATTCTGATCGCATTTTCCAGGGCCTCGGTGTGTGGTAGTCCCATAGCCTCTTCCACGTGACGCTTGGTCTTCATGTGGACCTGTGCGTGGGGTCGCCTTTCATTTCAAGCGGTGGTAAGGTATACTGTTCATAGATCGCCATGATTGTTTTCCTGATGCGGGGGCGCATTTGGGTGTACGCCTGTTGTAAATTATTCTCTCCGGCGTCCTCGATCGCTGCAGCGTAAGTATTGATAGCTGCTGTCACAATACGATCCTAGAAGGTAGGTTCTGCCTCACTTTCCACGGACGTAGGCTGACTATCTGAGGTCAAGCTCTCCGTATCACCAGATAGACTCTCAGCAATCTCTGTTTCGGTATGAGTCGATACACTCTCAGCAGTCTCTGTATCAGCATCCGCCTCAACGGACTCCTCAGTGTCTTCAATCCCATGTATATTTTTCTGGTGTCGCATCATATCGTAATGTCTGGTGAACGTGCGTTCGCACTCAGAGCAAGTATAAGCCATGTTGACGGTTGAACGTCGACTGTGCGTGTTTTTGGAAATACATTTGCGTTTATAGGCAGTAACGCCCATCAACGCTTAGCTTAACGCTTCAACGCCCTGGTGAATTAGCTCAGAAGCTCTGATTTCCATGGAATTGACACCAATTCATCGAAATGCAGTGACGCCCGTCAACGCCCGTCGTAACGCCTTAACGCCCGTCCCAACGCCTTAACACACTTTCTAAACGCTTTAACGTCGTTTAATGATGCGTTCGAACAAATGTTTCTTTTGTGCTATTGCTCTGACATACGCCGCTTTCCAGTTCATGCCCGAGGTTTTCAACATCGACGCTGTTCTTTCAATTTCCATATGGACTGGGTCCTTATCCAACAATTTCATATGGGTCACGAGGTCGACATACCGCTGACGTAAAGCCCGTCATAGTCTGGGTGCCAATCTGTTATGGGCTAAAATTGGGGCTTCCTCTTTCGAATACCCTTTGCGTTGAAACTTGTTTTCTGTGACCCTCAACGTCTTGCCCATCTCGGCGTTCATACTTTCTTTGAACAAATCCTTCCATAGCCTCGAGTTCACATTATGTTCATTCCCTTGTACGGGTTTGAGTTGGTCCTTCACGGTTGAGTGATATTCCGGGACTGATGGTATGAAGGGGCCCCGCTGTATGGGGATGGGTTGCTGCTGCTGCTCTACCAGATGTGGACTCGGTGGATGGTGTCGGGGTATATGACGTTGCGGTGATCCCTCGCCGGGTAGCAGGTGGGTCGTCAGCCGGCGATCTTCGGGGGTATGGGCTTTTAAATCTACGAATAGGTAGCCGTACGGACGACTTGTTGCCCCTTGAAACGCCTGCATGAAATGGTCGATGTTCTGAGGATAAATTCGACTACCAAACACACGGATTTGTGCTCTGTCAATGGGATTGGAGAACAACACAAAGTATTGGCAGTTCAAGGCAATATCTCTGGACGCCTTCCCTTGAGGAAAGAGATTCTGGGTCAAATAGATGACGGACAGATTCCTATGATGGGATCCTTTAGTAAACAAGTCGGCAACGTGTGAATTGTCCTTGGCCGCGCTCATCAGATCATCTAGCACTACCACGTTGGTCTGCTCGGGATCAAAGTAATACGATTCGTCTATGTCGTAAGGAATCCCTGGGACGAAACTCACATTCTGTAATCGCGTAGTTTCGTAGGCGGACTGCCATTGGCTATAACACCAAACAACACGTGTCGGAGCTGGGCTTGCCACACTTTCCTCTAAGAACTTCATCACCCAGGACGTCTTTCCACATGCCGTAGGGCCGCTCACAGTCATCGTATAGGGATGCTCTACTGCATTTGTTGGACCTATAGCGGGACTCGGCGGTGTCTCTTGGTTGTGTTTGCCTTGAATGTGCCTGAGCATACTATCGCGACGAGAAAAGGTTCTCTGACAGAACGTACACGTACACGACATGTTGATCGGTCGACCAATACATAAGGACTGATGAGGGACACATGTTCATTCTTATATGTACAGACACCACCACCAACATTACCACCACACACTACCACCACACACACACACACACACCACCACCACATTCCACCACTACCACCGCCACCACCACCGCCACCACCGGGCCCGTCAACGCCCGGTGGTGGCGGTGGTGGTGGTGGTGGTGGAATGTGGTGGTGGTGTGTTTGTGTGTGTGTGGTGGTAGTATGTGGTGGTGGTGTTGATGGTGGTGTCTGTACATTGCGTGCAGGGGTCAAAGTTCAGTTTCGGTCACGTGAACGGAATTGGAAGTGACCCCACAGAGGTCATATGCAAATGTCACTTCCGAGCTCTGAGCTCCACACGCTTTGAGCTCCAAAAGCTCCGATCCAAGAGCTCTGCCACACGGGAGCTCCCACCACCACCACCGGGCGGTGACGCCCGTCAACGCCCGGTGGTGGCGGTGGTGGTGGTGGTGGTGGTGGAATGTGGTGTTGGTGTATGTGTGTGTGTGTGTGTGTGGTGGTAGTGTGTGGTGGTGGTGTTGGTGGTGGTGGTGTCTGTACATATAAGAATGAACATGTGTCCCTCATCAGTCCTTATATATTGGTCGAATTGGCATCCAGACTACGACGGGCTTTACGTCAGCGGTATGTCGACCTCGTGACCCATATGAAATTGTTGGATAAGGACCCAGTTCATATGGAAATTGAAAGAACAGCGTCGGTGTTGAAAACCTCGGGCATGAACTGGAAAGCGGCGTATGTCAGAGCAATAGCACAAAAGAAATATTTGTTCGAACGCATCATTAAACGACGTTAAAGCGTTAAGAAAGTGTGTTAAGGCGTCGAGACGGGCGTTAAGGCGTTACGACGGGCGTTGACAGGCGTCACTGCATTTCGATGAATTGGTGTCAATTCCATGAAAATCAGAGCTTCTGAGCTAATTCACCAGGGCGTTGAAGCGTTAAGCTAAGCGTTGATGGGCGTTACTGTCTATAAAAGTATTTCCAAAAACACGCACAGTCGACGTTCAACCGTCAACATGGCTTATACTTGCTCTGAGTGCGAACGCACGTTCACCAGACATTACGATATGATGCGACACCAGAAAAATATACATGGGATTGAAGACTCCGAGGAGTCCGTTGAGGCGGATGCTGATACAGAGACTGCTGAGAGTGTATCGACTGATACCGAAACAGAGATTGCTGAGAGTCTATCTAGTGATACGGAGAGCTTGACCTCAGATAGTCAGCCTACGTCCGTGGAAAGTGATGCAGAACCTACCTTCTGGGATCGTATTGTGACAGCAGCTATCAATACTTACGGTGCAGCGATCGAGGACGCCGGAGAGGATAATTTACAACAGGCGTACACCCAAATGCGCCCCCGCATCAGGAAAACAGCCATGCCGATCTATGAACAGTATACCCTACTACCGCTTGAAATGAAAGGCGACCGCACGCACAGGTCCATCATGAAGACCAAGCGTCACTCGGAAGAGGCTATGGGACTACCACCCACCGAGGCCCTGGAAAATGCGATCAGAATGCGCAAACAACTGTTTCAGGACATGCTACCCGAAGAATATCCAGGCCTGCCCGACGACTCTTAGGTCACACCGAGCAAAGATGGAACTTTCTGAAATGGCGACAGACAAGAGCAGCCGAAAATACATCTAACAGACAAGAAGGAATATAACAGATGCAGCGCCAAATGGCGGCCTCTGATTGGACAAGAGTTTTTTTGAGTTGTAAACATACCCAACGCGGCTCCCCGAGCGTGGGTATGATGTAACATTGGGGAAAATAAACTATATGAAAAATTTTTATTGTTGTTGTTGTTCTCTCATGTGTCATCCTTGTTGTTGTTGTTCTCTCTCCGGTCTATATCTTGGCGTCAAGGCGTTATGTTAGAGCGTTAAGGCGTAGCTACGAGCGTTGACGGGCGTCATGCATTTCGAAGAATTAGTGACAATTCCATGGAATATCTAGAAAATCAGAACTTCTGAGCTATTTCACCAGGGCGTTGAAGCGTTAAGCTTGGCGTTGGCGGGCGTTGCTACAAGATAACACCTCACACGACGCATTCGGACCAAGGATGGTCCATCTCTACACCAAATACCTTCCTTCACTGCCCCAAAATGTCCACTTTCGCTACTACTCGTACTGATGGTGGATAGCCCTCAAATCGGGATCTACACCCCGAGAGATACAAAAGGACACCCCGCACGACGCATTCGGAGTAAGGATGGTCCATCTCGACACCAAAACCTTCCTGCACTGCCCCAAAATGGCCACTTTACTTACTACAACCAACTGCGTATGCACAGATTGACACGACTTTGCACTTAAAACACGCCATTCTGACTCTACCCCACACATGCTTCACTTTGACATCTTCCACGACCCATTCGGACCCATTGCGGTCCATCTCTACCCCAAACACACCCCCACATACCCCCCAAAATGCCTGCTTTCTATACTACGGCCAGACTGCGCATGCGCAGACTATTTACAACGATTGACACACTAGCCCAGGCGGATGCCCCCTCACGACAGCTTTAAAATAAGACCTCATACGACACCATAGGATCATTAGGGGCTCACCTAAAGCATCCGACGAGGATGAGGCAGGCATTCGTGTTGCTCAGCATAAGCGCCCTTGGTGTCTCCAATGTCATCCCGACTCACCAGCGTGTTTTTAAAGATGGGAGGGCACTGGGCAAATAGTGGCTTGAGGTTGTCTGGAACATGCAGATCGCATTCTACAAACCCGTAGAGGTCCCCGGAACGAACGGCGTCGAGAAGCTGTGGCTGGGTGAGGAGTCGTCGGCGACTGAGAGGGTACTCTCGCGCTTTAAGGAAGCGACGTAAGTATGGGAGGGCCTGGCACATGGTGTGAAATTCACACTCCCAAAGCCCGGGAACCGATATTAGCCCTTTGGGATAGGGTTGATAGGTGTTTTCCCCTAGTTTAGGGATTTAGTCCGTGTTCCGCTTTTTATATTTTCAGGACAAATCCTAATTTTACATACACCCACTCCCCCACTCTCTCAGCAGGCCCGGATAAGCCAGGGACCGATATTAGCCCTTTGGGATAGGGTTGATAGGTGTTTTCCCCTAGTTTAGCGGTAAAGTCCGTGTTCCGCTTTTTATATTTTCGGGACAAATCCTAATTTTACATACACCCACTCCAGGCAGAACCCGATAAGCCAGGGACCGATATTAGCCCTTTGGGATAGAGTTGATAGGGGTTTTTCCCTATTTTAGAGGTAAAGTCCGTGTTCCGCTTTTTATATTTTCGGGACAAATCCTAATTTTACATACACCCACTCCAGGCAGAACCCGATAAGCCAGGGACCGATATTAGCCCTTTGGGATAGAGTTGATAGGGTTTTCCCCTATCTTAGAGGTAAAGTCCGTGTTCCGCTTTTTATATTTTCAGGACAAATCCTAATTTTACATACACCCACTCTCCCACTCTCTCAGCAGGCCCGGATAAGCCAGGGACCGATATTAGCCCTTTGGGATAGGGTTGATAGGAGTTTTTCCCTAGTTTAGCGGTAAAGTCCGTGTTCCGCTTTTTATATTTTCGGGACAAATCCTAATTTTACATACACCCACTCCAGGCAGAATCCGATAAGCCAGGGACCGATATTAGCCCTTTGGGATAGAGTTGATAGGGGTTTTTCCCTATGTTAGAGGTAAAGTCCGTGTTCCGCTTTTTATATTTTCGGGACAAATCCTAATTTTACATACACCCACTCCAGGCAGAACCCGATAAGCCAGGGACCGATATTAGCCCTTTGGGATAGAGTTGATAGGGTTTTCCCCTATCTTAGAGGTAAAGTCCGTGTTCTGCTTTTTATATTTTCGAGACAAATCCTCATTTTACATACACCCACCCATGACTTGCAAAATCCTTCCGTAGGGACCCGACTCAAATGAATGACGGCATACAAGTCCGTACATGCACTCCTAATCGCATTCGGCACGTGAACTCACTCACGCAGACGCCAGACCAGGTGTTCACGATGCCGCAACATTGTAGCGAACGTGCAACAATGTTGCAATTCGGGGAGCCAGGTGTTCGGCACGTGACAACCCCAAGCAGACGACAGCGAAATTCTGGCGGGGAAAAACCCCACAGACAGTACATGGCCTATCATGTTCCTCTCACCGAACGTACCCTTCGCACCGAAAACACACGAAAGTGAACGACATTGTACGGAAAAACCCCACAGACAGGTCAGTACATGTCCCATTCACATGCCCCATTCACCCAGATCGGAAGGGACGTCATACCGCACGTGATGGGAAAAACCCTAACATGTCTAAACATGATCCAAGGTCAAAGACAAGATGAAAGGATACAGGTCAAGTGCACTCATTGACCTTTGACCTCTGTCACGTGACTGCTTCAAATTTAAGTGCAAAGAGGTCAATGCGAGGGCTTTTGCCGTCTGTATACTACTCGTATAGCACAAATCGAAGAAAGCTGTCAAGAGGGTTTTTCCCCTGGTAAAGCTGACATGTTCTTTGACAGCATATCTTTGTTGTTTTTTAACTGAGAAGTCAGTATTCCTGAACAGTATGATATCCATTACTGCAACAAATTTTTACTGTCCGGGGTGGAATTTTTTTGCGAACTATTTTCCCAAAAACTGGCAGGGCCAAATATGGTTATGTTAAAACGTTCCTATTGTTTTCAAATGTACCCAAGCTGCTACTGTTGGAATTCCTATGGCCATTACCGCTCAAGAATTTAACCTGTGATGTCCCGTAAGGGGACTATTGCAAGGTTGACAAAGAACTTTGAATAGTTTCTCAAATTCAGCTTTGTTCACAACATACATATATATTTGGGTAATTGTTCAAAATTCAATGTCAACTGTATGGCTTAGAATTACTCGTCTATATCAATATCTGTATGGTAACCCTTCTGTACTTAGCAAGAGTCTATTCCATTATGTGTATAATTTAGATTTGACCGAAAGCGACACAGCCCAGTGATAGGGTTTTCACTCAGTTTCCCTGTCTCATGCTTACACTTTCAACATTTAACATTTGCACACGTTCAGGGTCTAATTACACTGGACATGCAATGTGATTATCTCCAGGCATATACTTTTCACTATATTCGAAAATACGTTGTAACATCAATTGTTATGATGTGGCCGGCACTTTCTGGAAAGTACCTCGGTGCGCTAAACTCTCACCTTTTCGTTGTGACGTGACAAACCTTCCATCATGCGTTTGATTCATTGGAACGATATACCCACATGCCTACTTTTCCCTGGGACACAAACTCTACATCACCGTATGAACATGGGCTATAAAATGTGAATATCCCGGGTCCTTGACCGCGACCGGACCGGATAGTGGATACAAATCGTTTCTAGGTGAGCGAAAGGATGGTGGGAGAACGAGTCCATTTGATGCTATCTTGAAGAGTATACACTATGAAATTAAGAGTCAGATACAGCTGCCTAGTGACGGATATTCTTGTTATAAAATTCGACCACAGAGATCCACGTTCCCCGCCAGCAGCACCAGTTATGGTGGGTTGCATTCACCATAACTGGTGTTGTTGCTACGGGGAACGTGGACCTATATGGCCAATTTTATGGTCGATGATATCCCAATGATAATGATATCCCATATCATTGATTAAGAGTATAACTTGAAAATGGAGACCTGTCTGATAACCCATACATCCCACAAGTTTATCAGTTCAATAGTTATCCAATTATCGTCCGGACAATATCGAACTACTGAAAATCCAAGATCTCATCTTGGATTACACAGGTAACCGAAAAACAATTCCAACTGTCTTCGCAACAATTTCAAGACACTCTCCAAGTGTGAAGTCGGTTAGTTCGAGGTAGTGGTGGCCCAATACAGTGGGCTTTAGGACAGCATTCCTTTGCTTGTCATATAGCCGACCCCATAGCTTGAATACAGGCTAAGCCAATCCCAACTAACTTTTCTTCTGTATTGTTAGAGCTATACGCAGTACGTATGCGCATGTTTGCCTCGGGATTGTGATACTCTTGTTTGCGCATGACACTGTTTTTAACAATCGCTGATATATGTATATATTTTTTATGTTTCTATATGTATTCATATATGGAAATAGAGTAAAGTTCAATCATTCTCGCGTTATTGGTCAGAAAGAAATGTGCAAACATCAAACTGCTGACAACGCAAGGTTGCTGATGGCGGCCATCTTGGATTACACAGTTAAGTGAAAAGCATTCCTAACCGTCCTCTCACCGATGTCAAGTCATTTTCCAAGTTTGAAGTAGAGCAGTTCGATCAGTTGGAGTTATTGCCCGGACAAGATCCAAGCGCTTAAAATTCGAGATGGTTGACCATGGCCATCTTGGATTACGCAAGTAATTGAAAAGCAATCCCAACCGTCCTCTCATCGATATTATGCCACTCTCCAAGTTTGAAGTCGATCGGTTCAATCGTTCTCTAGTTGCTGTCCACACTAGTTCTAACTGCTGAAAATCCAAGAAGGCTAGCGGTCACCCTGGATTACACTGTTAACTGCACCGATGTCAAGGCACTCTCCAAGTTTGAAGTCAATCTGTTCAATAGTTCTCGAGTTATTGGTCGGACAAATAAATGTGTAAAGATCCAACTGCTGACATTGCAAGATGTCTGATGGCGGCCATCCTTGATTAACTGAAAAGCAATCTCAATCGTTCTCTCGTCGATGTCAAGACACTCTCCAAGTTTGAAGTTGACCAGCTCAATTATTCTCGATTTATTGCCCAGACGAGATCGAAGGCAATGGTCGGACAACAGAAATGTGTAAATGGCTGACGGTGGTTATTTTGGATTATGCAAGTACCTGACAAGCAATTCCAATAGTCCTCTCACCGATGTCAATGCACTCTGCAAGATTGAAGTTAACCAGTCCAATAGTTCACGAGTTATTAGTCGGACAACAAATGTGTAACGGTCCAACTGCTTACACTGCAAAATGTCTGAAGTCGAACATCTTGGATTACACGGGTAACTGAAAAGCAATCCCATCTGTCCTATCGCCGATGTGAAGACACTCTCCAAGTCTGAAATAGAACAGTTCAATTTCTCGATTTCTTGCCTAGACAAGATTCAAGCACTTAAAACACAAGATGGCTGACAGCGGCCAGACTGACAGCGGATTATGCAGGTAATTGAAAAGCAATTGCAACAATTCTCTCACCGATGTCAAGCCACTCTCCAAGTTTAAAATCGATTGGTTTAATCGTTCTCGGGTTAATGTCCGGACATGATCAAACTTCTGAAATCAAAGTTGACTTACGGCTACATGTATCTTGAATTACACAGGTAACTGAAAAGCAATTCCAACCGTCCTCTCACTCTCCAAATTTGATGTCGATTGGTTCAGTAGTTCTCAGGTTTTTGGTCGAACAAGAAATGTGTAAAGATCCGACAATGCAAGATGGCTGATTACGGCCATCTTGGATTATACAGGTGACTAAAAAGCAATCCCAACGGTTCTCTCACCGATGTCAAGGCCCTCTCCTCTGAAGTCGATCAGTTCAATAGTTCTCGAGTTATTGGACGGACAAGAAATGTGTCAAGATCCAACTACTGAGACTCCAAGATGGCTGATGACTGCTATCTTGGATTACTCAGGTTACTGTCAGCCATTTTGAATTACGCGGGTAACTGAAAAGCAAGCGCAATCGTCCGTTCACCGATGTTAACCCTACCTGGCCTGGGGTGGCACTTTTCGCCTCCCCCACTGTTGGTTTTTTGCTCGTATCTCCAGAACGACAAAAAATTGAGAGCTGAAACTCCGTGACTCTTTAGCCCACCATCACCAGATGGTGGGATGTTCAAATCACTTTTCGTCCGTGGTCCGTCTTCCGTCCGTCCGTCCGTCCGTCCGTCCGTAAACAATTCTTGTTACCGCGATTTCTCAGGAACTACTCCATGGATCTTTTTCAAATTTGGTACACAGGTTTCCCTTGGGGTCTAGTTGTGCAAGAAACCTTTCTGGTCCGATTCGAAAATCTAATATGGCCACCAGGCAGCCATCTTGGATTTCCCCATGAAACCTTGTTACCGCGATTTCTCAGGAACTACTGCATGGATCTTTTTCAAATTTGGTACACAGGTTCCCCTTGGGGTCTAGTTGTGCAAGATACCTTTTCTGGTCCGATTGAAAAATCAAATATGGCCACCAGGCAGCCATCTTGAATTTCCCCATGAAACCTTGTTATCGCGATTTCTCAGGAACTGCTGCATGGATCTTTCTCAAATTTGGTACACAGGTTCCCCTTAGGTTCTAGTTGTACAAGATACCTTTTGTGGTCCGATTCGAAAATCCAATATAGCCAACAGGCAGCCATCTTGGATTTCCTCATGAAACCTTGTTATCGCGATTTCTCAGGAACTACTGCATGGATCTTTCTCAAATTTGGTACACAGGTCCCAACAGGTTCTAGTTGTGCAAGACAACTTTCCTGGTCCGATTCGAAAATCCAATATGGCCACCAGGCAGCCATCTTGGATTTCCCCATGAAACGTTTTTATCGCGATTTCTCAGGAACTACTGCATGGATCTTTCTCAAATTTGGTACACAGGTTCCCCTTGGGGTCTAGTTGTGCAAGATACCTTTTCTGGTCCGATTCGAAAATCCAATATGGTCACCAGGCAGCCATCTTGGATTTCCCCATGAAACTTAGTTATCGTCATTTCTCAGTACTGCATGGATCTTTCTCAAATTTGGTACACAGATTCTCCTTAGGGTCTAGTTTTGCAAGATACCTTTTTCGGTCTGAATTGAAAATCCAATATGGCCACAAGGCGGCCATCTTGGATTTCCCCATGAAACCTTGTTATCGCGATTGATCAGGAACTACTGCATGGATCTTTCTCAAATTTGGTACACAGGTTCGCCTTGGGGTCTAGTTGTGCAAGACACCTTTCTGGTCTGATTCGAAAATCCAATATGGCCACCAGGCGGCCATCTTGTATTTCCCACCATGAAACTTTATCACGATTTCTCAGGAACTACTGCATTGATCTTTCTCAATTTTGATACACAGGTTCCGCTTGGGGTTTAGTTGTGCAAGATACCTTTTTCGGTCCGAATCGAAAATCCAATATGGCCACAAGGCGGCCATCTTGGATTTCCCCATGAAACCTTGTTATCGTGATTTCTGAGAAACTACTGCATGGATCTTTATCAAATTTGGTACACAGGTTCGCCTTGGGGTCTAGCTGTGCAAGATACCTTTTCTGGTCCGATTCGAAAAACCAATATGGCCACCAGGCAGCCATCTTGGATTTCTCCATGAAACTTTATCGTCATTCCTCAGGAAGTACTGCATGGATCTTTCTCAAATTTGGTACACAGGTTCCCCTTTGGATCTAGTTGTGCAAGATGCCTTTTCTGGTCTGATTCGAAAATCCAATATGGCCACCAGGCAGCCATCTTGGATTTCCCCATGAAACTTTGTTATCGTAATTTCTCAGGAAGTACTGCATGGATCTTTCTCAAATTTGGTACACAGGTTGACCTTATGATCTAGTTGTGCAAGATACCTTTTTCGGTTCAAATTGAAAATCCAATATGGCCACCAGGAGGCCATGTGAGATTTCCCCATGAAACTTTGTTATCGTGATTTCTCAGGAAGTACTGCCTGGATCTTTCTCAAATTTGGTAGACAGGTTGCCCTTGTGGTCCAGTTGTGCAACATACGTTTTCTGGTCCGATTCCAAAATCCAATATGTCCATCAGGCGGCCATCTTGGATTTCCCCATGAAACTTTGTTATTACGATTTCTCAGGAACTACTGCATGGATCTTTGTCAAATTTGGTACACAGGTTCCCCTTGTCGCCTAGTTGTGCAAGATACCTTTTCTGGTCCAATTCGAAAATCTGATATGGCCACCAGGCGCCCATCTTGGATTTCCCAATGAAACTTTGTTATCGTGATTTCTCAAGAAGTACTGCACGGATCTTCCTCAAATTTGGTACACAGATTCCCCTTGTGGCCCAGTTGTGCAAGATACCTTTTTTGGTCTGATTCGAAATCCAATATGGCTGCCAGGTGGCCATCTTGAATTTCCCCGTGAAACATTGTTATCGTGAATTCTCAGGAGATATTTCATGGATCTTTCTGAAATTGGTACACAGGTCCCACATGAGGCCTAGTTGTGCTAGATGGCTTTTTGGGTTCGATTCGAAAATCCAATTAATACGGTATTCTCGAGTTGTGACGTTGCATCACAAGAGTCGGCGGATCAAACGGTGGGGCATATTCTATATATTGGCTATAGAGAATATCCATATCTTCACCTTCCCTATCAAGGAGTTCAAATAATTCGGAATTAAAATGTATTTCTTCAAATTTTAAATCAGTTTTCTTTAGTCCATGCAGTTGCAAGTGAACTGCCCCATCCTTTCATCTGCCGGCGGGTCAGCTACATGAAGGGACGTCACTCTTGTGACACAATGTCACAACTCGACAACTGTAGACTACTGGATGTTTCGATCCAAGGGAGATAATCAGGATTCAGACACTTTCAAATTCGAAGTTTCAACATTACTGCGCGGACCGGATCCCTTCAGTATTAAGTATTGTACCATCTTACTATTTTCGAGCATGGTATCTTAAAAGAGATATCTCAAACTAGTCCAGGAAACAGAACAGAATTAGCATTCGTTCCTAATTATAATATCTTAAGTATGCCAAAGTGATTTTTCTTCGCTTCCAGTACCCAATGATGACACGTGCAAAAAATAAAATAAAATAAAAATACTACAAAACGAAGACGAAGTATCCTCCGTACATGTACATTCACTTTCAGACTAACTTTGCTCATTTCTCTTGTACTATAACAACCGTCATAAGTACAGTTTCTAGAAATCTTGAAACTCCTGAAACTTAGAAAGATTATATCTTGGTCTTTTCCAGTGTCCCTTTTTCGAACTTTTTCGCTCAGATTCGAAATTCTGTAAACAAAAGTACAACTCAATCGTCTTAGTAACATGGACAAAAAGATCCTCTTGTCATTAGCTTACAATTATCGGACAATGGTGGGCGCCAAGATCCTTCAGGATCTCTCGTTAGACTATCATATTGGGGTCATTTCGAGCCCATTTACATGACCCCCGAGCAGAGGATCATGGGTAAATTCCAAATGACGGCCAGGTTGGGGTACTCGAAAAGTGATGTTATCGCCACATTTCTTCAAAAATTACGCAAAAATTCAGCATGTTGATTCAACGCGATTCTATGCATTTTTTCTGAAACCATATGTCTTAGCATCACCAAAAACCACCCCCTGATTTGTTCCCCCTCCCTCCCTTCCTCCATTAACCCTACCAGGCCTTGGGGAGGGGGCGCCAAATTGCGGCCCACCAAACTATCTCCGGAACGCCAAAAAATGGAGAGCTGAAACTTCGTGACGTTATAGGTTATCATATTGGGGTCATTTTAAGCCTATTTGCATAACCTCACGAGCATAAGATCATGAATAAATTCAAAATAGCGGCCATGTTGGGTACCAGAAAAAGTGATGTTTTCGTCATATTTCTTCAAAATATTTGCTTTTCTGTACGGAAAATTGGGTAAAACTTATTTTATTTCATATCAGATTATTATTTACTAATTTATCATGCAGTTTTTGCGAAGAAAAAACAAAAAATAAAAAATTCGAAGATTTTGAATGAAAAATCGTTCAAAAATGCTCTTTTTGAAAATGACGTCAAAGTGACGTCATCATGGCGGCCATCTTGGATTTTTTTTTACATTTTCTTGTTGAGCTTGACCCAAAGATATAGTGTGGTAAGTTTCCGAAAATATATAGGGTGGGGGCACTAAAAGTAAACCCCAAATCTCCCAGGCCAAATAGGGTTAAGACACTCTCCAAGTTTGAAGTCGATCGGTTCAATAGTTATCGAATTATTAGTCGGACAAGAAATGTGTGACGGAATGACAGAATAACGAAATTACGGACGCCTGATGTTTCTACGCCTCCCCTCCCCCACTAATGTGGCGGGGGACAAGAAAAGTTTGTGTCACCATCAGTAAATTGTAAATTAATCAGATACATTTCTATTTGCGAAATTGACTGACTTCAACATAGGAATTGGCGAATGAAGGTTTCATGTTGCCGAATGGAGGTTCCGTGTAACGTTGTCAAGTACTAGAGAGTCCATTCAGTCAAATGCCATAACATCTACCAGGAATTGACATTTTATCCGCGCTTCTCGTTTGTCGAAGTAATATCATATGGGATCCCGGTGGTTTCCTTTGCCGTTGACCCTAACATGAGAACATGTCTTTGTTTCAGTAAGATTCATATTTCAGTAAGCTCGATGTTCATTTCCCGCATACCGACATGAGTTGCCAATATTTGTAAGGGTTGACTATGAAAATTCGATCTCCCACAGGGAATGACACCTACAAGGGCTTCTGATTGGCTGTAGCCTCGTAAATATCTGGTTTGCACACCTTGCACACTGATTATATTGTCTCCCACGAGGTATTATTTTGAGTGATTCACCTGTTTTGCAACAGGATTTGTATGTGCTCATAGAAAGATCAGCGCGTTGGTAACAAACCTACCTAGCAAGTTAGTTATCGACCGACTGAGGCGTGGCCTCGGTGGCCGAGTGGTCTAAAGCGCTTCTCTGGTGACCGCTGGCCGAGTGGTCTAAAGCGCTTCTCTGGTGACCGCTAGCTTCACGCCGCTGAACCGGCACGGGTTCGAGCTCAACTGGTCCATGTGTGGAAGTTTGTCATTTTTTTTTGCCGACGAGCAGTGGTTGTCTCGGAGCTTCCTCCACCAACAAAACTGACTGTCACCACATGAGAGAAACACTAAGCCAAATCCCCCCAACCGACTGATCGCCTCAGTGTCTTTCTCGAGAAATCACGTTAGGCATGCCTATGCCTGCTCGAAGAGAAACACATGTATTACAATATGCAAATATAAATATTATGGCAACGCATATAAATGACATAACATCATTGATCTATGATGAGGGAGTAGTGTGATATGAGCGAGTCCTATGACTCGTGTTCGCCTATGATAATATGCGTGAAAAACATTTATATACGCTACAGATATACAGACCACCTCAGTGATGGGACGGGTGAGTTGCCTCCCATAAAGGACCAGGTATGTTTAGATAAGTAAATGGCCCCAGAACAGGTGCGATAAAAGCCAAATATAAAATATTGCATTTACAAGAAATTGTTCAGTTGGCATGAAGTACAATATTATATTGTATACTGAGAAAAGTTTCAAGGCACTGAGTCTCATCATTCTCGAATAACAGGGCCGTGAAGGAGTGCATTCGTGCAAAATCGTCAATTTTGAGGCAAAAACACCTCATATTTCTTTCTATAAATATATGAAGATAAACGATAACCAGAACCAGATTGATACAGCATACTCGCTGTTCCAATATGTAGTCGTAGACCAAATCTGGTTCTGGTTATCGTTTATCTCCTTGTGTTTACAGAGAACATTAGGAATTGTTTTCACCTCAGAATCAACTATTTTGCACAAATGCACTACTTTACCGCCATGTTACTCCAGAATGATGAGACTCAGTGTCTTGAAATTTTTCTGAGTATACAATATAATGTTGTACTTCATGCCAATTGAACAATTTCTTTTAGTGGAAGTATTTTATTTTGGTACTCTGTATTGCACCTTATCTGGGGCAATTTAACCATCTAAAGATACAAGGTCCTTTGCCGGTTTTTGTTCAACGAAGGATAGTTTCAAGCTTCCATTTCAGTGGCATGTAAGCACTACTGTACCAATAATCCCAGTTCATTATTTTCAAAATAGTCAGCCTTAATGGACAAATATTCCCAGTAACTATCGGCACTATGAGATATGCGTAGTTTGCGAGTATGTCCGAGTATGTGTCCGATTATACCAAGAGCGGTTGTTCAAACTTTCTTCGAATTGATTAGTTTTGTTTCTAACGATGCCTAACGTGACAAGTAGCCGATGTACATGTAGAGTCGAAAAATATTTTATTTTGCCTTCACACTGTCAATAACGATGGCCATGTTTTAGGAGATACATGACCCTTGACCCTTAAGTACAAAAGTGTAGGTTGAAGGAGTGCAATTATTATTGAGCTATACCTTCAGCTGTGGGGAATGAAGTAATTAATTAATACCGCTTCCCCCACCTAACACGTAACTGCCCAACCCCCTCTCAATTGAGAAATACTATATCAGCTCCCCCCCCCCCCCCCACCTCCCAATCTGAATTCACCCCCGCCCCGCTCTTCCTCTCCTACGGAAGATTCCCTTAATTCCTCTCAGCAGATAACCCGTACAATTTTGTTAACCATTCACAGGGGGTGGCGCATTTCAATTTATCCATTCATAGATGGTGGCGCATTTCAGTTGTTATGATCCAATAACAGTTAAGTATACCTTCGATTGGGGATAAGGTCTTTCAACTATGGACACGAAATATTATAGGACAATATCTATCAGCACTCCGAACATAATAGGAGGATAAAATGTTAACTGGGAAAATATCATTGTTTGTGGTACTTTTATATTTGTGTTTCATCGAAAAGGAAAGCAAAGACCCCACAATAACACACAATGAAAGACTCAATCAAGTTAACAACACCAAAAGAAGATCAGCGATAAACAGACTCAATATTCTGGTGAGCAGGCAAAGATTCAATAGACAGAGAAGAAGGAATAATTAATTTAAATGTACAAGAAGTTTGATGAACAACATGTGTTTTTATTCAGTCTATTATATAAAGGCAACTGGTTACACTTTACACAAAGCTATAAGTACATGTAATTATGTACTTTGAATTTGAATTTGAAACATTCTGATTTATTATGAACTTAGAGTTTGGATATTCCACTTTCTGTTTTTCTTTAATCGAGCAGATTTTCAGTTAGAAATATTGCTACAGTGATTTCTGTACATTTCAAGATAATACAAAATGACGAAACGAAAACAACTATGTCCATACTTTGGACGGGCAAGTTTAGCTAGGGGAATATGAACGGGCATCGGTAACGTGTTTCGTAGTTGCGGCAGTTCGTCCTAGGGGATCCGCCGTGGAGACATTTGAAACCGTTTGTTGGTCCAAACTGAACTTTGTCGTATACCAAAGGACCAGAGGAATCTCCAACCACTCTACACTCCAAAAAGTCGACTGTTGTACCCTATATCAAGAAGAAATAACATTCATGATGATAGTACTATTGGTACATGGGTATAATCCAATAATATTCTATAGCGTCGATAAACATGCTAGATAATAACAAAAGTTAAAAAACGTCTATAGATATCTATATTGTGCTGTCATTTAACTTATTCTGCCTTCCGCAATGATGACTTTATTTAGCCATCATATCTGACAAATGTTTATAATTATTTTCAATCTGATTAAAACTCAGACTTAATAACCGCTCCGCTATCGGACATGGCGCTTAATTAGCGACATGTCCTATAGAGGAACGGTTATTAAGGCTGAGTTTTAATCAGATTGTAATTATTTTACACATATGAATCTAGATTCTAGCGGCAATTAATAACGCCCTAGCATTTTTTTCTATTTAATAAAGTAACGTATTCCACATTGTAATGGCATCAGCTTCTATAACTTCATATGGCAAATAAATACACCATTGAGTCTACAATGAAGGAAAGTAAGGACTATCGAACTGAATCCTAGGAACTATTTCTTGCAAAGGCGTCCATTAACGACTTCGCTCAACCCACACAACATAAAACAATCTAACTGCATATTATGTTAGGACAACGCTCCTGGAGCATTTCTAAGGTGGCGGCACGGTAAATTGTGGTAGGCCCTACATGTATAACCGTTTTTCTACACGCCAATGATATACATGTAGCATATTACACAGCTGCTGCACTAGAGACATTGTTGTGCGCACAAATATAAGCAACTACGCTAAAATATCTCTTATTCAGAACTACATGTAGGATCGGGATGAGGTAGCATTTCGGATTTTACTGCAGCCCTGAGCAGACATCATTATCAGCGCGTGTGGACGGAAAACCATAACATTAAATGATCCCATGTCTAGATTCCTACGAAGTAGGCTCTCATTTGCAAATTGTCCGGTAATGAGTGAGTGAGTCAGTCAGTCCATCCGAATCCTTTCGTCGGCAAACCAAAGAGAACCGTTGACATTAGAACCTTGATTTTGGGCATGAACGTGCATTAGGGGACTGTTACCAGCAAGTTCTGATCTGACCTAATTGTGGTGAAAAGTTGACCTACTTAGGTGACGTATAACATTACGCTTGGACCCCCAAGTCAACTTCCTCACCCTACTTCGTAGATATTGTGACGTTAGTCACACTACTGATGTGTAGTAATGTAGTAATAATATTCGATCAGAAGGTTCCAAAATCGTGGCGAGAAAACTTTTTCTCTAGCTAAATCTCTTTAGGCAAACTTGATAGAATGCACAAAAATATGGTAAAGCGTTTTGGTATTTATTCAGTTATTTTTTAAATTAATTTTTTTTTATATCAAAAATACTATTTTTGATTTTTTGATATCAAGAATCCCAAAAAATCTTCTTTTTTTATATGAAAAACAAAAGTTCATTTTTGGTATCAAACATTCTTTTTTGATATCAAAAATAAAAGTTCAATATTTTTATAGTATGTTTATATCAAAAATAACTGAATAAATATCAACAATTTCAGATATCAAAAATTCTTTTTTTTTATATAAAAATAAACGTTTATTTCTGATCTCAAAAACATAATTTTGATATCAGAATTAAATGTATATTTTTGATATGATTTTTTTTTTATCATTTTTTTACATGAGCAGTACGGATAACGTCACAGGACCTACGAAGTAGGGTAGGCATTAGGACTTCGACGCGAACTGAACTCTTGGAAAACCCCACCGTTAGTGCCTATATTAAGATGGGCACTACCCAAGTCAGAATCATCAGTGATTTTCATCAAAAATCACCAGAAATTTTCATCAAAAGTAGGTCAGCTCAGAACTTGTTGGTAACAGTCTCCTAATGTGCCTTCATTCCAAAAATAAATAACGATCGCCGATTTAATTTTACAATTTTTTAACTAAAGGAAACAGATTAAACAATAAAAAAGTTCAGTATATTTCATGCTTTACGTGTGAAAATACATTTACATCTTTTTAAAGGTTTTCAGTGCCCTTGTCCATGACCAAAACAACTTTTTAAATCGCATTATTTTCCCAACAATACAGCACATTCTTATATATAGTCCTATAGTAGAAAGGTAGCATTTATGTAGTTTACGGTAATTCAACTCAAGACCAACACCTTCTCGGCGCAAGATAATAATGATTCTATGTCATTCTCCTGAACATGACCGGTACAAAGACGAATAAATAGCATCTCTACATCACGTTGTTTTCTAGATATATGAGACAACACATTTTGGGTATCGGCAATCCGATGAATGTAGAATTTGAGGATTGTACTTAGCATCTTAAATACAGGCTCTTAATACTGATTACATATCTGTTTAATTTCGTTTCTCATAATGTAGCAGTTAATAAAAACATGTGCGTATATAGCAAAAGTGTGTGTATCAAGTTAACGGCAGCTGTTCAAATGTCCCCTGGAACGGTAATAAATTAATAAAGACGTCAACATGTGAACTCATAGAATCTGCACTTTTGATGGTTTAATGTAATACCGGTACCATCTGTTGTGATATTTTTGTAACTCCCAGACAGATCTGTTTATTTTTGTCCCCCCTGCTCTGACCTGTAAGAACAATTTAATTATTACACCATGGCAATATTAACTGCATTCTCGAATCCCAAGCCTATCAGACTGTTAGTTCTGATCTGTTTATAGGCCTATTGGGGGTGACCCAGCTACACTGCTGTGACCTCTAGCTCTCAAAACAATTACGGATGGCATATCCCACAAGGTTTTGTACTGTGTTATATATAGAGTGAAACATACACCCAAGGGTTCCCGATGGGCATGACAGTGCATTCGCTGAGCCATCAATAAATAATAATAAAATAATTATAAATCAAGTTATCATCAGAAATCGGTCAGCTCAGAACTTGCTGGTAAAATGCCCTAATGCACGTTCATGCCAAAAATCAAGGTTCTAATGTTAACGGTTCTCCTTATGTTGCCGACGAAAGGATTCGGATGGACTGACTGACTGACTGACTGACTGACTGACTGACTCATTGCCAGACAATTTGCGATCTGTAGCCTACTTCGTAGGAATATGCATTTTTTTTATAATATCAACATGAGCAGTGTGACTAACGTCACAGGACCTACGAAGTAGAGTAGGCATTAGGACTCCAACGCGAACTGAACTCTTGGAAATCCCCACCCCCAGTTGAAATCCTGCCTATATTAAGATAGGCACCGCCCAAGTCAGAATCGCCAGTGATTTTCATACAAATCACCAGAAATTTTCATCAAAAGTAGGTCAGCTCAGAACTTGTTGGTAACAGTCTCCTAATGCGCCTTCATTCCAAAAATAAATAACGATCGCCGATTTAATTTTACAATTTTTTAACTAAAGGAAACAGATTGAATAATAAAAAGTTCAGTAGATTTCAGGCTTGACGTGTGAAAATACATTCACATCGCTTTAATGGTATTCAGTGTCCTTGTCCAGGACCAAAACAACCTTTTGAATCGCATTATTTTCCCAGCAATACAACAAATTCTTATATATAGTCCTATAGTAGAAAGGTAGCATTTATGTAGTTTACGGTAATTCAACTCAAGACCAACACCTTCTCTGCACAAGATAATAATGATTCTATGTCATTCTCCTGAGCATAGCCGGTACAAAGACGAATATCTAGATATATGAGACAACACATTTTGGGTATTGGCAATCTGATGAATGTACTATTCCGGTTTTCTTGTTTCACATTATATTCTATGACGGTTGATCAGTGATTTTCTTCATTGATAAACATTAAACCACCTCAGATTCGTTGTGTGAATCGGAATTACATTGCTGTGACACACCAACACACTCCATGGCAGTGATTCTGTATCCGCTAATCAAGGAATCAAAATGGATCAAGATTTGAAATGACAAGAAAAATTTAGACATATTTTGTTTACACATGTAATTTTTTGTTTAAATTATATCCCAGTGTGATATATGGTCAATATTCAAGATGTACCAAAAAAAATCAAAGTATGTGCTCATATTTTCACATCATGATCAAAGTTACTTTATCTAGTTAAATTCTACCCAAAGAAAATAAATTAAGACCCTTTAAACATGCCGTCAATGCCAGATGTTGAGTTTTATACAGCTGTAGATCAGGGCTCTGGGTGCATATATCATGTTTCCATACACTTGATGCACACAACAGCGGCAAAAACAAAGCCTCCTTGAACAACCTATCTTTATACAGGAAACTCTTAACTCAGAAAATACCATTCTCTCTCAAAAGAAAACAATTTACGCCAAGAAGGCCTTTTTTATTAAGCTAATTTTGTTAGGTAGGGGCCTACTTAGATTCAATAATTGTCACGAAATTTCTTTGATTATATCTTAATTGCAACCATGTTTGTTCCTCAAACCGGACATGCTTGAGATATGTACATGTATAACACACTTTCATTTGAGAGTCCAGACATTCCACCATTCATGTGAACAAATTGTACTCAACATGGAATAATTAAATTTACACTTCCCATTTCCACCGTATCAGTACTATGTTACTATCTGTAGCAGTTGAAACCCAGTAAAACTTAAACAATAAAAACCAGTAAAGAAATTTGTCTGTTGAATAACAGAAAATATGGTATGGAGATTTGAATGAGTAAACTACTAAACAACTTACATGATACCAACAAAATGTCCCAACACAAGCTGATAAATTCCTTGGGTGGCTTGCAGGATGGCTTTGTTTCACCCTCAGTAAACTTTTATCATTGTTGCTCACAGGCTAATCTGAAGGATGATACCACATCTTTCTTTGTTCTGCTGGGTTATTGCACCAGGCTGACTTAATTGGTTGATGTATGATATTTCACCACCAGTGGCAATTTGACCTAAATTTGAAGCCTGATTTGGTCTGTGATGAAATGTTTGGATGTGAAATAGGATACACGTTAAAGGCCACAGTTTACATATATCTATAACAATATACTGAATTGTGTGTATTAAGAATGGCAAGTTGGTAATAATAGTGTAGATAAATGCACTAACAAATGATGGAAAATTAGCATTTCCTATTTCATTATCCCATCACGTTTTGTACTGTGTTATATATACAGTGAAACATACAGCCAAGGGTTCCCAATGGGCATAACAGTGCACTCGCTGAGCTAACAATAAATAATAAAAACAATAATTATAAATCAAATTTCCATCAGAATTCGATCAGCTCAGAACTTGCTGGTAACAATGCCCTAATGCACGTTCATGTCAAAAATCAAGGTTCTAATGTCAATGGTTCTCCTTTTTTTGCCGACGAAAGGATTCGGATGGACTGACTGACTCACTCATTACCGGACAATTTGCGATCTGTAGCCTACTTCGTAGGAAAATTACCGCGAGACTCTTTTGGGACTGGCCTTTCCTCAAACTATGTCTATGCCAAATGCTATTATTTGTTCTGAGCAAGATCGGTCTAAACATTACAGCAACGTGGATCAACATTTTAAGCCCAGAAAGGCCCCAATGAGCCCCATGCCCCATTATTGGCTCCTTTTGGGTCTCATATGACCGAGAGCTTACGACATTCCCTTCAGAAAACGTTTATCATGCCTGAAAAGATGAATGTTTGAAACTTGGTGATTTCTTCCATCCGATCAGGATCATCATAAAATGTTGCGTAACGTCCGTTTACCGGAGAATCGGTCACTATTAGTGATCTCCGTTACCGGAGAATCGACCACAATTAGTGTGACCTTCCTTCAACACTGCATCAGAATGACCGGTCAGGCAAAACTAACCCTCGCGTAGTAACTTTGAAAGACTATTCTCGCTTATACAACAACTGTCGAAGACATATATATTCTGAAATATTTTGCTGTTATTATAGAGATAGTTGTCCGAGATATCTAATGACGATCCGAATGCAACTTGGGCGTTTTACATTCTGAGATCATATTTGCTACACAGGTGGAACCGAACCTTTCAGTCGACAGAACCAAATTTGCACGGCTCATCATACACTGGAAACTTTGATCCATGACAAGGCGGGGAGGTACATGTAACTCTCAGCCTGCTTTCAATTATAATATTGAAAGTCCAGCATCCAAGTGGATCACGATCACCTATTAATAGTTCGGCTGTCAAGGTTAGTAGAACAAACGAGGATCAACTGCTTTTTTTTATCACGTTAATACGATTTCTGAAGTGTCGCATATGGTGATATATAGGGATGATGTTCTTGTGTAAAGCATCGAGTGTGTGGAGTAAGACAAGTGTGCTGATACGAGTGGTATTCACCTTTTTCTTGATACGTTGCTCACGGTCACCACCGCCGGTTGTCGGGGTATCTTGGTTCTGCCAGCCTGAGTTGGTCCCGTCTGAAACAGAGAATGCGCGTATGTACGAACATCGGCGAATTATTTCTTCCGGCAAGTTGTTGTTCACCCGTGTTAAATCTTACGATCCACTCCAAAGGGAAAGTGAGTGATGGGGGGACCGACAGAAACACGAAACTTCATGCCCAAATTTGAAGATTAATAAAGGAGTTTTCAAGTGGTGGTAGTAATTTCACAAATCCGGCTGACGTTATACCGTGAATCTTTATAAAGCAACAATCACCGACACCAGTCTGTTACCAATTTTATAGAATCCTGTCCAACAACTATCATAAGTGGAACATGGACGATCATACAAAGACCGAAAACAGAGGTATAAACTAACTACACTACTTCCCGGCCCGGATATCCGAGAATCATAATACGCAATGCCTTGTATTATTCTGAGTGTACAACACGATTTTGTGCTTTATGTCAATATAGTAAGTAAGTAATAATTCATTTCTGACTTCAATCACACCTCATGGGATCCAAATGTTTGATAAACCGCGCCACGTCCTTTTACCGCAGTGTTTCATGACCTTTGTGACTTACGCATATTACTCGTACATTTCGTTTTCCTTACCTTTGTAAATGAAACAGCATTCATAGTCGAAACACACTGGATTGGCTGCCGGTTGTTGGTCATTTATACAATTCAGACCGGTATTCGGGTCCATGCTCAGTTGTTGGCTGGCGGTAATAACCGGAGAAGATGTTCCCACTTCACGGATTTGAATAAAGTCAGGTTCAGATCCATCATTACAAGGTTCCTATGAAACACAAGTAAAAATCACAACATACAGATGGCAAGCTTGAGAATTCAAAATGTGCTTATTGTACGAGTATGCTGTCACTTTACCGAAAAAATATACATTCGTGGCAAACTACTCTCGTACCATTGTAGCTACTACGTTCTTCTAAGGTTATTGACCGTCAACGATTGAACTCATCAGTTAACAGAAACAAAACAGAGATGCTTTTTATCGAGCGACTACTTTGGAAGATCCTTTTAGTCGGGTGAGGGAGGATTGCATCTTGGGTTATTTGAGAGAAATCGGGCTGTTAAATAAGTTTTCATGTGTGTATGTTTTAATGCGTTGGATTACTAAGTTAGTGACTTGAGTACTTAGAATTTTGTTTGATTGTCGCTATATAGCTGAAATATTGCTGAACGCGACATTAAACCTTAATTCTCTCTCTCTCCTTGAAGAATACAGATTAACGAATATTTTTTTTCATAAATGGTGTTAAACTTTCCAGTGAAACTTGGCCAGTTTATCCCTATCTGGTCCTACCTATCTACCTTCTACCAAACTTTTCACTGAAGCCACGGAACAAAGAAAACAGGAGGGCTTAAACATTCTTACTTTTCCGTGAATTTTATTGGCGTTATTTCGAGACTATTTGCGTAATCCAAAGTGTAAATGATCACCGGAAAATTGGAAACGGTGTTTCGCATTTTTTTCTTACCTAAAATGGCATACAATCCCAGCAGATGGGGACCGTTAATAGTTCTGGCTTTAACACCTCTGTCAGGTTCATACTTCATGTAAGAATTACGAGACAATGCATACAATAGCCAAATCTGGGGACAACAATGTGTCTAGACCTGTACCTTTTTGACGACACAAAGACCCAGACAGTAGTTCCTACATGGAGTATCGACCCTCTGTCAATGCCTTAGCTATCTCAATGCAATAAACAATATATATACACTACGTCTTTTTAAAATCAAAATTGCAGCAACAATAATTATGTCAAATATCACAATGTTTCTTTAACTGGACAAATTATGCATGACACATACTTTTTCTATAAACACTGGTTAAATTGGACATAGGTTCACTGTTTACAGTAAGCGCCATGTTAATGAATACAAGAAAACCATTTTTAACTCCTTTTTTCCGCTATAAAAAATAAGTGGATTATGCGGGAATTTTTCGTGGACAAATGGGGTACCGATAATATATGTTATTTTTGGTGGCAAAAGCCGTGGTCCCTATAGCAACTCAGTTGCTGTGGCTAAAAAGTCCCGACGGTCAATATAGTATGGGTCAGAAATATCCACTACAAATGAATAAGGTAAATTAATCTAAACATGTTCAGAAAGCGGTCAGTAATGCAAATCTGCCAATTTGGCATACATTTTCAGATATGTTCCTTTTATAAGTAAGTCAAATATCAACAACAATCAGAGAGGAATTTGGTGAACACACGCATTCACACAGGAGTCTTCATAAACTACTTCCCAGCCTCACGGTTGCACGCACGGCTCATATTGCTTGTTTCGTACTGCTATATAATGGCACGGGCGGATGAGTTTGAGAGAGCAAGAATAAATAAACTACTGGCGATATCCACAACCCTTCAAAATGCCTCGACATCAACTTGAACTTTCGTTGATGGTTTTTGAACTGGTTATTCATACAATCAAATATTACCATTGGGACTTCTTAGTCCCATTCGGAAAATTGTGATATTAGCCAAATAATTAGCTTAATTTCGATAGGAAATTGAACCGTTTTCCCAAGAATAAAACAGGTATTATGTTTAAAATCCGTCATAAAAAGTTTCAGTCAGATTGAATAAAAAATCTCTGCAACAATGTTTTTTCTGAAATTCACTATGTGTTGCCGAGAACGTCGGATATACCCTTCCGCTTGTAGTTAAATGTCTTGATGGCAGGTTTGTGGAACTGACTGTACGCTCAACCGATTACGAAAGGACGAGACTTTTAAGTACCGTCGGTAAACAAAGGGCTAAGATACCTAACTTTCAAATCAAATTGGAAGCAAAAAAAAGATTCTTTTTATTTCAATCTAATTTAGCACATGTTCTGCGGTGGTATTTGGAGAATATGACCCGAACTGGACAAAATAAGTTTCAGAGGAGGAAATATATCTTCCAAACGACACTCCTATACAAATTCAGGTTAATCATGGATTAATTCTACAGAGCTTTCAAGCCCAATAAGTTCCTTATCAACTATAGTTAGAAAGGTCATACCAGGAGTCATGCCCAGGGAAACTTTCATTCATGTAGGTACACTATCAGAAATATTCAGGGAATAATCCTGAATGGATCAGGTTCCACATCCATAGCTCAATTTCAGGGATTTTACAAAAAATCTAGAGATAATTTCCTGAATTTCAGAAAAAAAGATCCCTGAATGAGAGGATTTTCCCTGAAATTCAGGCAAATTTACCACCCTGATTAATAAGTTCAAGATATTATTCAGGTAGGTAAAATCCCTTAAAATTCAGGTAATTTAGCTTTAATTCATGGATGATATACCTGAATTCAGGAAATTATCCCTGGATTTCGGGTAAAATCCATGAAATTGAGTTGTGGATGTGCAGCCTGATCTATTTAGGATTATTCCCTGTCTGAGAGTGTAGGAATATCATTCCTATATGCCGGACAAGCATGCCTAAGGGGACTATTATTTCTGTATTTCCTAGGGTCAGACCGCCATTCCCATATATCAGTATATTTATTTGTCAAAGAGGGGCGCTGTAATGAATCATTATGTCAATGATTACCTCATACCTCAAGTGTGATATATTTTGCATCAGATTATTAATGGTCTCCAGTTTTGACAATAAGTGTCAACATATTAGGTACCACGTGTTCTCGAGTGACAGCAGCAGGCTACTATCACAATGAAATTGCGATCTGACAGCTGTGATAATTGTTATTAGTAGTTGCTACATAGCATGTATTGTCCCTGGCGTTAATACGTGTACGCTTCGTATCGTGTCTATTAATAGTCCAGATTAAACTTTCCAGCCGCAAAAGGCATGGAACGACGTCATTGCCCATGTGATGTTGTGCTGAGGTAGACAACGAACCTCTTATGTACATTGGCAATGCTACATTGCCTTTTCAGGCAATGCCTTCTGTTTGCAAATGCCTATTTAATTCTAAGGCGATAACACCTTCAAGGCGTTTGAACTTACCGTATATTAAAAGCCATTACCTATTTTTTCGATTTTTGTGGTATTTTCAATGTTAAAGCATTGCTGGGTTCCTAACATTGACCAGACGTCACATGGATAATTACGCCTTTCGCGCCTTTCACGGCTAGAGAGTTCTATCTCGGGACTGTTCTATTCCGCTCCATCAGGACATATAAAGAACGCCAATGCTTATATAGAATAACAATAAAAGTGTTTAAGCGATAAAATATACTCTTGTGAAAGTAACTTTATAAGGATAAAAAAAAATTAATAATGAAAAACAAAGCAATACCAGTCGGTGATGATAGGAACAACTGGTCTTCCTCGCATTATTTGGGACTATTGGCTACATTCCTCTTGCAAGAAACTTGCCCTGGTTATAATATAAATATATAGAGTTTTGTTCGATGTCGGATGGACTAATAGGTCCGCCGATTATGAAATATTGGGGTTGACACGTTAATATATTCATGAATACGGTTAAATGTATTATAATTCTTACATCGGGAAGTGGTTCAAAGTCGTTAGGCGGTGGACTGTCGACACTGGTCCATGGCGTATACAAACATGCAGCGAGTGGATCTGAAAATTGAAAACAAAAGGCGCAATGAAAATATTGAACAAATGCGAGGTAAAGGAACTTTCATTTCGATTTCATAATTGTACTTTGATTATAGTCATATACTTTTTATTTTATTTCAGATGTCAAATATTCCCAGAGCCACAATGGTTACACTTTTACCAGGGGGAAAATGCTGATTGGCCATTCAGCCTTGACTGCAGGAGTCCTTCTGTAATATATATGTGTATAGATGCAAAAACGCAACATAGTGGTTTGTGTTGTTTCAACATCATGTTTTGTGTTGAGGGTTGGTCAACACCATAGAGTTGGGGTCGGTCAGCACCATTTCTCAACATCAAAAATGGTGTTAAGTCCAATTCAACACCAAATAACGATGGTAGTCAACACCGATTTGGTGTAGACTGATAAATGCTCCAAGACAGGCTCAACATCAAATAATGGTGTTTGTCAGCACCATTGAAGGGGGCTGCGTGCATATGCCGTAGCCCCTTGCTCAACCCTATTGAATATGCTTAGCATTTTGCCCGTGTTAATCAACACCACTTTTCTGGCTGTGAATTGCTATCAAAATGTTTGAAATGGATGATATCTGTTGAAATGGTGTTGAAAATGAATGTTTCGTGTTCAGAGCATGACATGTTTTGAGGGTCTTTGACAGGACTCAAAATAGTTATTTTCTCTTTGTATTCAATCCGGTCAAAGCTACGGTTTCTCAGCTCCAACGAAAACTGTTGCGGAGAGATAGGGAGAGAATTAAGGTTTGACGTCTCTTTCAGTAAAACTGTTGCTAGCTCAGTCTGTCTTAACATGCAATGTTTATCAAACTAAATTAGCGAACGATTCTATAAAGCAAAACATGCAATTTCGAAATCTCTTTCAGTTTGTTTAGCTGAGTAACATCTTTTAGCAACTTCATTACAGAGTCATCAAACCTCGAAAGCAGTAGAGTAGCTCTAACACAGAATGGTGGATTTTCCGTTGATTTACCCTGGCGTACGGCAAATGTAATTTATACGATGATATCACGTCCAGCGTTGTATAAAATCGAAAAATATTAAAAAAAATTGCGTTCAGCACGACATTTATTCGAATAGCCTGCCTTAAATTTAAATATATAGGTTGTGCCATGATTTGAGTGATAAATTTTGATGATGACACTTTACATGGTATCTGGATATTTTTTCATGCGAAAAAAAATGCGCTTCTTATGTTTTTTTCAATTAGGCGCTAAGCCTAATTTAGAATTTGCAATTGCATCCAAAAAGATGGAAAACCGATGGATTGGGTCAATGCTGGACGTAGAAACAGTCCAACATGCGAAGTAAAATGTCGTTTTTTCACTCGTAAATAATACAAATGGTTATTGAAATATTGAAGTTTAAAGTGCAAAATATATTATTCGGGGATTTATTGCAAATTGGGTTTGATCCTGTCACTGAGTGAATCAAATTTAATGAACTGAATTTATACTGGGATATTCCCATAGCTAATATGTTGGAACCGTATAACATAGTTAATTTATAGCATTATGCACACTAATAATGTTTGATTTTTTTTCATTATTTTCAGAAATATTGTTCTCGTTACAACGGGTTAACGAGGGCTTATTTACGAAATTATGCAGGTTACACGAATGTAAATTTAATTACCAAATATGCACCGAGAATGTTCTACACTATTTGTATTCTTCCAAATATCATCCTTTTAATTACAATTGTTTTTTAAATTAAATGCGTGGTTGGCGGTTGCTATGGTATTAATATTTCCGTAACTATTGGTAACCATATCCCAAAAGTCCAATTAGCATTGAACTACATGCTAATGGAAATCAGAAAACATCAAAATACAGAAAACAAGTTATGCCATTATTTGTCTATTCAGTTATCCTTAGTTCACCGTGCGACATCACAAAATAAGTTCATTTACATACTAGATGTACCTGGTTCAATACTATTTCGATAAAATCGCAACATTTCTGTGAATAAAACTGACAGTCATAATTTGGATTGTCCCTTTGGTTTCCTCTTTAAGAATTTTCTTGCGAATATTTTGCGCGTCATTCACCTACACATTTTTCAAAGAAGAAGAAGATAGTCTACGCTTTGGAAACAAGCACGGACTAACCAATTCCCCAACATATATTTGATGAACTAGGCGCCAAACAAGCTGATGCGTTTTGAATACACCAAGTCAAAAAAAAGAGAGAAAAGATCCAGAAAGCTGTAAAAGCCATGGCTAGTACATTGTTGGGTTTAGTGATAAGCGCCCTTGTGACTACGAAGCCAAATAAAGGTAATGATAAGCCAAATAAAGGTAAATTCAAACAACGTAATTTCAAAATGATCTGAATTATGTATATGTGAAGTTTTATCCTGTTATTTGTTCATTTTAAATGTCTATGTGTGTTTTTCAATATTGGACATCTCCACGCCAGGCTGATCACAGTGGGAATTGTCACACATTCACTAAGTGTTTTGGGGATCCCACTATGTAGTCCGGTGGGGAAGATGAAAAAAAGGCTGCATTTCAACAGTTCAACACGGAGACACTGACGTCAACTGACCACAATGTATTGTTCGAAATGTACGGATCAAAATACAAATAACAATTCGTGCATGTAGCTGAATGGCCCAAACAAAAAACAGTCACAGATCTGGACCAGGCTTCACAGGTCAATGGATAGTTGAAAGACCACGGTTCACGCATGACAGGAACCCGGCAATTTCGCGGAAAAGTCAGTGACGTCAGCAGAGGCAGAGTGGAATGACCACAACAATGAATCAATGTAAGTGGGTTTTTCTCCGACGAGGAGCATTGATAATAGCAGGGTGATCAGCCCTATTGAAGAGGCGAACGCTTTTTTCGGTACTGAGAGGGCATAGCATTTATATGCGGTCAACAGTTTGAGCATAAGCCCCACTATTACAAGCTGGACTATATATAACGTTCAATGTGTGGATGCTTGTTCAGCCTTGTGTGTCCCGCTCTCATCCCTCGCTCATGTATATTTCGAGTTACTTGTGTCTGTCTTCAGATGAAGCTAGTTTCCATCTGTCTCTCTGTTTTAGCAGGTGACAATCGCTTGCTATTGCTGCCGTGATCCTGAAAATATCCGAGCAATAAAATAGATGGAAATGGCTCCCCAACGCGATACCGCCCTATTACGCGATGACGTCCTGAGCTAAATAAAAGTACCGTTATCCGTTCCTCAGTTTTGCCCTAAAGATCCATCCGTTTCTTCGTTGCACTTTGATGGAATTTTTTTCCTTTCATAGTTCTCTGCCATCAATATCAAAAAACAGCTTTGGTGATAATTCAAATATTGGAGTGGCTCGGAAATCGGAAAGATATTCGTCAAAAATGCATGATAAATTAGTAAATAATAATCTGATAAGCTGTAAAGTCACACAGTCTCAGCTCTCAATTTTTCGTCGTTCCGGAGATGGGAGCAAAAAACCAACGGGGAAAAGGGCGGAAAGTGCCCCGACGCCAGGTAGGGTAAATGTTTAACCATGGTTCTTGTGCAATTATGAGTCATGTTCAAGATAACGATGTAAGTAATGAAACGTATAATTTTCTCCTCAAACATTTCACTCGTATTCGGTCTCAGATGATTCAAACTCCTCTTCCTACAGCAGGAGAGAAATCATCACGATCCCCTTTCATGTCAGAGATGACGCTAACAACATCATAATTCGATCGTTCTGCACTGTCCGCGGGATGTCGCGGCAAGGCAGAGAATGTAATAGATTTGTGACAATGTATACGTTGTGACGATGTTAATCTCTCCATTATAATATCACAAATTTCGACATGCTTGTGGCGCTGTGCACTACAATGGCATTAGTAACATTAAAATTGTTAAAATTAAAGTCGTAAAAACAAGAAACATAATAAAATTTAGAAGATTATCATGAATGTGAAGTAAACTTGCAAAAGTACAACAGGTACACTTCATTAAACATGTTCCGCATCAACACCGTTTTCGTGTCACAATGCTAGGTTTTTACGTCAAGCCTACCTCGACTATCTTAAAACCATGGACACAGGCTAGTTTCTCGCGTGGCAAACGATTTTCAAGTCGTTCCCATCGTCGAAACCACATCAATATAATTCTATCACAGTAGGAATTTTTACGTGGCTGCTATTATAGGAACACCATTGCAAACTACTTCAATTATATTATGTACTTCAATTTTCATTTCACTGAGTGTCTCAGCTCGTTCGCTTTCTGGATTGCAAACTCCAGAAGGTCCTGCATGTCGATAAGACTGAGAATGTTAACTCCTATCAACGTTATTATAGATACTGATTGGACAAGGCTTACAACCAAGCACTATCACTTTAAATATGAGGATGAATATTATACGATGATTGCAAGATAGGAATGTGGCGAGCAGGATTTGTACCTGTATGCTTCATAACGTATGTCGACATGGTTCTGCTTCTCTACAACAACATTCGACTCTTGGTCCTAATACTATTACGCTTTGACGTTTCGTATATCTTGACTGTACTTTGAAGTGATGGAATCAGATCAAGCAAGGGATCTAAAAAAAAATAGCAAAATAGACTTCTCCATTGAGATATTTCTTCAAGAGAGAGATCGTCTTGTACCCAATAAAACAGTATATTTGTTGATTGCCATAACCAATTGTCAATCCCTATATAGTGAATGCCAAATATATTGCTCTAATGCATAGCGGCACATGATCACATATCAATATTATCTATTTCAATTCAAGAACATTCTGTGAGATCTTTCGGTACGTTCCGTGTATTCAGCAATGCTGCTACGATCTCCGCATTACCACAACCAAACTGATGTAATATGTAAACTTACCACTGTCTTCAACACCAGCAGAAACCCCATCAGGCATTTCGTCTTCATTTGGCTAGTTTCTCACCAAAACCGTTTTGGCTCCAAGGAGAAAAACTCGTAAGTCGTGTTGCCGTGGGTAATTCTTGTCCTGATCCTGCCTGTCACAGGCTGATGCCATTTTGACTGTATTCTAAACATGAGATATACTCACTGCGTTAATGTGTTAGATAGCTCTGATACTTCGCACAACGGTCGATGGAAGATATTTCATCGTCGATCCCATGCAGTGTTCGACATTATCTGTGATGTTCCGATATTCGGAAATTGCACGCACAGACGCAGAAATCTTTAGTGTGTAATCTCAAAGTAAATCAATGACGGCTGTGAAGTAACCATTTGGCGTAAAACGGCGTCAAACAATTCCGATGGGAAAGTATGCGGACCACTTCGACTGAGAACAGAGGCCCCTGTGTGTGTGTGCGTGTGTGTGTGTGCGTGTGTGCTGCTCTGCTACGTCCATACGAGGCCGTGGTTTGCACTCTCAGGGTTCGAGCGGCATTTCGACAGACTTGGAGGGATCGAGGCCTATGTTCAATAATAGTAGCTGTCCCATCTCATCGGCGTTTTGCTGGATCAATCTACAAGGAAAACGTCCTTCTTCCAAGTTCAGGAGAATTTTCCAAATAACCACACTCATCTGTCTTGAGGTAATTGGTGCTGTTGATGGTTGTACACAACCCACTTACAAAACGAAAGAAAGAAGGAAAATGCACAATTCAAAATATGTGTCATGCGTCAGTTTTATCTTATGCGACTATGACAATTAACAGGACATTTATACGAATTGTGTAGTGTTACAACGGGTATGTTTCCACTTGATAATAATAATTCTGGTAAATCTTTGGGAGTGCTTTGCATTCGGTCTTCCACAAGAAAATAAAAAAAAAACCTGTTTAACATTCTAAAGACAAATCCATATAACAATAGCTAAATATGTGAAGGTCCCAATACATGCCTTTCGAAAGAGGATGATGCAATACACGTGTCTAGTCCGTCAATCAATATTTACCCGTCGTCCACTAAAGTATTTCCGCGTCCATAATCTAAAAATATAATTATAACAGCCTCAGCACACAAACAACCCCAGAACATAACACAAGCTGGTTTCCGGCGAGAGAGAAGCGGTAAAAAGTTTTCAATGATGCCTGTAAGACACAGAATGATGTATCTCAGTCACGCTTTGATTGTGTCTGTTGATATGAAACATGAGGATCTTGCAGTGCATGTATTCATACGGTCCCTATCCCCGGGTTAAGAGGAATTAGACACACGTCTCAAAAACGTAACGCCAAAGATGTTGCATTCGAAGCGCAAACACAATGCGTTTAAGGAGAGCATGTACAAATTTGGACCGTGGATAGCGCTCCATTTCTCAGGCAGGCCCGGCCCGATTGGGACTTGCTGTAATCAGACTTTGTTATCGACGCGGTCGAACGATCACGCTGGCCCGGTCCTTTCGGACCGTTCCAAAACTTTCCTTCGACCGCTGTCCGAATAAAGTTGTTCGCCGACCAATTTAGGCCGGTCCAATTCATCGTTCTCCTTCCACATATTTTTTTTTCTTAACTGACGAAGGTGAAGCGTCCAAATCGTCTACGATGCGCTCAGCCTCTCGTGCGATAGGTAAGATTCGGCCATTTCAGAATGTACTGGCAGTTAAATGTCTAGGAGAAGGAGATGACGGTTTTGTACAAATTAAACTCGGTACAGCTTTCGTTTCGTTCAGAACGGTCTGTAATCCAATAATGCCCACGTTCAGAAAGGACGGATCCCACTGCAGGTAACGGTCCATATGAGCCGGTAGTTTTTGGAAGTGGGGCCGGTTCTACGCTGAGAGAGTTGGACCCCGTACACGGGTCTGTTCACGCGGAAATGCAAATAGAACGGTCAGAATTGCCCGCTTACATGCTCCCTAAAACGTGCACAACACAGATCGTGTGGCGATATCAAGCTAGTATTTTTCTTTAGCGAATTGTATCGTATGACAGAAAAAATATGGTCTGACGTCGCGTTCAGCTATATCTCAGCTATGTCACGACGATCGACCAAAATACTTGTCTAAGTATTCCAACAACCCAGCAATGTACAAGTGTTCAACACCAGCTCAATTACCAGCCTATACCTGTAAGAAATGTCTATAGGCAAGCTCTATGACTCACCAGTATGAAGACTATATTTTTAATCGTCTTCTGTCTTATGATAAATGGGGTGAATAAATGTAACTTACCTTTGTTTTCTATCCGTCGAAGAATGGGTTGAAATCAAAATATTCGACGTCCCCATACAGGTCCAGGTAACTGACCATGCTGATTATAACAAGAATTGTCATCTAATATGCCTGGTGCATGTACAGTACATGTACTTGAATTGGTTGTGAGAGATACCAGCCAAGAAAGTTGTTTCTTATAAAAGCCCTGAGGATTTTTTTAGTGAATATTTCCAAATTTCACAAATCAGAAACTTGAATATAAATGATACAAATCAAAGGTAAATCACGAAAATATCAATTTCCAGTTCAGGATATACATGTAAAGAGCAAGTAACACCGCGTGCTCTTATTAACATTTTCGCTTCGATTCAAGAACATACATTTGGGTCCTACCTTTTCGCTTCGATTCAAGAGCATACACTTGGAACGCAAAAAAATAATACACTTGGAACGCAAAAATAATTAACAAATAATTAAATAGTCACATAGAAGAAAACTTAGCAATAACGTATCTGATTAATGCTCTAAATTCCATTCAGAATATGGAAGCGCGTTTCCGGAAACGGCAACTATATATTTAGTTCAGTATGATAATAAATTGATACATAAGACAAATGGAAGCCTAGGTAGGCTGTCATCGTCCCTTGACGCATTACATCAAAAGTGCACAAATGCATGTAGCTATAAAATGAAAAATGAACAAAATTTTAGCACAGGTTCAAATTCTGTTTCACGCGGGATTTCTTTACTGACCGACGGCTGAATACTAAATGTTGGATCGGACGCCGGTAAAGTATACTTGCTTATCTGCGCCATTATAACGTCTATAGAATTTACAGTTGGCCACAGCTGTAATCAAAACTGGAGATGGCGTTTTGGTGGATATCCGTGATAATGGCCCCCACAAATCTAAACTCATGTGGAGATGGAAAATGTTGTGTTAAAGAGGTATGTACCTTACCAAGTACTAAATTTAGTTGAATACCGGCATGGTATATGGTGGGTGCGTGAAAACACCAATGCGTATCAGCCTGAAGACTGTATCTGAATCTAAATCATACGAAATTATGTCTTTTTGGAATGTGGAATTTCCATCTTCAGATATTAGTGTCATCCCTGTGTAGTTTAATCTAATTTCATAAATATAAATATCTTGCTATTCTGCTGCTTGTATACTATGACGTATATACCTGAATTTCATGGACGAAGAGCATGTGAACCATTACGATGAGAGCACAAGTTCTGTATGACCAAAACCTTTGGCGGCGAAATGTGTCTCTGTGGACCAGAGGTTGAGTGTCACCCTGAAGCACATAGTAGAACTTTTGGACGTTAAGCCTGGAAGTATATTGTGTGCGTGAAAACGCAAATGTGTATCAACCTGAAGACTGTGTCTAAATTTACTATATCTGAATACAATATGGGAACGTATCAAACGAAATTATGTCTATAAAAACATTATATTACATATGGAGTAATATGTATGTTTAACTCATTAAAACCATCATAAAGATTATACACAACATATTTTTTACAATAGAAATAGAAGATGTAATACAATAAACGCGCTCGGAGTCTAAAAAAGAAAGACAATCACAGTTATGATTTTCATGGGAAATAACAACCTAGAGAAGTAGGGTTGCATACGGTCTATAAATATTTCGTCTAGCATCGTCATTTCGTTTAATCAACGTAACAAAACATTGCCTCCGAACCTGTTTTTATTAGACTATACCAGTGGCATCGGAACTTAATTGAAAGTGGGGAGGTCCACTATCACAGCCCAACAGGCGAGGGTCCAGGGGCCGTCTAGGCCCCGGAACCTCCGGGGTCCTAGATCGCCGGAGATGCGTTTTGAGTGTTTTCCCGGAATAAACCGGATCATACTGCAAGCAGATTTATGGTTCTATTTTCACGATTTTTTCGCAATTCTAAGCGTCGATATTGAAAAAATCGCACCTCATGCCTGTATCCATTTGACTTTCTAGTTATATTTAAAACATACAAACGATGACTTTTAGTTCTTGGAAGGGAAACCAATATGCCTACCGATATGACTCATTCACACAAAGATAAAACACGGAAATCCTGACAGCCCAACAGGCGAGAGTCCAGTGGCCGCCTAGGCCCCGGAAGCTCCGAGGTACCAGATCTCCCGGGATGCGTTCTAAGCGTTTTCCCGGAAATAAATTCGAACATAATGTATGCAGATTTATGGTTCTATTTCCACGTTTGCTTCGCATTTATTAGCACACATCGATATTGAAAAAAATCATACTTCATGCCTGAATTCATCTGACTTTCTAGTTATATTTAACACATAAAAAAACGATGACATTTACATCATGGAACATTAGAACCAATATGATACCAATTCATTCAAACAAAGCTGAAATAAGCGATCCTCACCGCCTAGGCCCCGGAAGCTCCAGGGTCTCGGGTTGCCGAAGATGCGTTTTAAATCGGAACACAATGGTTCTATTTTCACAAACGTTTCGCATAAACACGCATCGATATTGAAAAATATGCCGGACTCCATTTGACTTCCTGGTTTACCACAAACAAAACAGGCCTATAACACACAACTACGCGTCCTGGCACTCTATCTGTAATTTTTATGTGGGGACATGGTCAGTTAAGAGTGCCAAAAAGTGGGGGGAGGGCTGCAAAGATATTCGCCCCCCCCCCCTAAATCAAAAGTGGGGGGCACGAACCCCCGTGCCCCCCCCCCCTTCCGACGCCACTGTATACCGACATGCGCAGTCACTATCAAATGTTCTGATAGATATTGTGAGCATCATTTCACAAAGAAAATGGGCTTACTTTAGGATGAAAAACAACCAAGGGTACAGCAAACTTTCATTGTCATTTTTGTTAGGCCATACATAGACGCATTCTTCTAGGATGGTGACAGTCTGAAACTTGGGCAGATACATGTAGTGTGCTAGAGGCATTTATAGCGGATTAGAGAAAAAAATCTCAGAAAACGCAAATCTTAGGGGTGAGAGTAACACATTACACTATTTGTCCACTTCTACTACTTTATATGTTACATGTAAGGTATAATTTTGTATTGTGTATTGTACAAGGTTCGTCCCACATGCAGGCCAGTAGGTAAGGGGTCACGTCCAATCAATCGAGACGGTTTCTCGATAAACGAGTAAAACCGATAAATATCTCGTCTCGAAGGGTCTCGGTTTATCTCTATCGATTGCTGTCCCGGTTTGCTCCCGGTTCTCTCGAGAAGCGCAAGACCATCTCGATCCTCCTCGAAATAACTCGACATGCTTCGAGAATGGAATCGAGATGCCATCTAATGAAAGTTTGAATGATTCAGAAGGCGTATGCTCGCTGTATATATATATACTCTGTGGCAGCGCGATTAATCTCGGCGAATACATATGCATTTAAATGAATTAGACTGAACATAAATAATTTAATATTATTTTGTTATTCCGCCGGGAGATCTATAGTCACATACTTGCTCAGAAAGCGCAGTTTCTCTAAACGTTATAAATGGAGAAAAACAAACACCGCCAATTGAAAACATATAACCTGGCTCATTATTATTCTGTTATTTTGGACCTGTTTTTTAGAATTTGAATCACTTTATAAGATGTCTAGGGACTGGAAATTAAAATAAAGTCTAGAATAAAATGCTATATGTTTCTCTGAAACTTGACCAGAATGGGATATCTTTATCGTCAAAGATTTTCCCCGTATTCAGAATTAAAGAGACTACTCTCTTTACTAAGCGTTGGTATAACGCCTGATTGCCCTCTGAATTGGGCGGAAATTACTTCCATTATTTGGTTCATTTCCCAGACACATGAAATCAGCAATAAATAATAGAACGTGAGTATATTATTAAGCCCCCGCCGACAGGGCTGTTTCAGTTTTTTTCTTTCAAAGAAATTAGCCCCTCTCCCTTTGCGGTTGTTTCAAGCCGACGGGTTTTCACAGACTCATTGTGGCATGAGTTATCAACACCTCTAATTCCGATTGCCAGTATTTCCGCTAACCTTTCAGGCAAACTTATGTCAGAAATAAATGTTGTTGATATAATCTCTTTATTTGAACTATATCACACGACAGTAATTCTAAATCTGTAATGAATACTACAAAATTATAAAACAAATTACACATCTAAGTAATACACCAGTAAAACTCTTAACATAGCTTTCAGTTTTCGGTTGAAACGATCCATGTTTGGTAAAAAAAACTTTATAGAACAGTAATTAACACATGCTTCCTTGCCATTATTATTCAGATCAAATCCAGTCGATGTGTCCTATATTCCGCGACGGATGCTAGTCAGATAAACAATCAATTATCGATGTGAGAGACGTTCACTAAATTATATATTCATACTTTATATATAGATAAATGCAAGTTTTCGCTCAATTGAATTCACGAAACATCAGGACATAGATATATCGATTAAACGATGAAGAACATTGAAAATATATTGAAAATATCCGTTTTTGAATTCTATATTGTCCGTGATATACGTCGGCGACGAGTGCCCCAAAAATATGATACCAGCGCAACACTCTAATCGCCCAAGAAGTCAAGATAGGCCAAATTAACGGCAACAAAACATGGACATAGTGAAACCGGGACCCCCTTCGAGATTACCGACCAATTTCGTAACCATCTCGAAAACCGGGACGTTTCGATCGAGATAGAACCGGGAGCAAACCGGGAGACGTCGCCAGGGGTCCCGGTTCTGCCCTCCCGGTTTCAGCCGAGAAATTTCTCGATCCATCTCGAAGGCATCGAGAAAGTGCCTCGATTAATTGGACGTGACCCCTAACCATCTTGACTTTTAAACGAAAATTGGGATAATATTATGTGTTCTATATTGTCAGCTGTGTACACTTGAGAAGACACCAATATTAAACAAAAAACAGCTATGACAACAATTAGCAGCCATTCTCTACAGACCATGTGCCAGTTTTTGACGAAATATTTTCACCATCTGCCTTATACAATTTCTTTCCACGACTGTTCGTAGATCGAAGTAATTAATTTTAAATAAGCACGGAAATTAGGGGTAGGGTTGCCAAATATAATGTGTATCGACATTTCTTCCTTCAAATATTGCAACAGAGATATCATTGTGAATTTATTCTATAAACTATGATCTACATTGTACATGTACGTCAGCGTTTAATGTGACAGACTGAAATCAGTTATATAGATCAGTTGGCCACCGCACTGTCGACAAAGCAAACCAAAGGTTAATTTCGCAAGTTGAGTTAAAAGTTAATTCGCAAATGAAAGAACAAATGCATAAAACGAAATAACTAAAAAGGGATGGGATATCCATTTAAATACAAGATTCAGATCTGACATACAGTAGTTAGTCTGTGAGGAATTTCTGTATTCGGATTCGAAATACCATTTTCATCAGACAATATTAGCACCAAACTCCAAACAGGCATGAACACTAGCTAATTTCTTTGCAAGGCAGAAGCGGTCATGCTCATTTACTGGTTTGCGGCACGCTGGGATAACACATTCCGTAATATTCCACTATCTATCCTGCCTCGGCTGTTACAAAAAAAAATGCAGCATCGTGAAGGTAGTGTTACCATAACTTAGAAGCGACCAATGACTGGATATTCCTAGGAGGTCACGATGACAATCCAGGAAGTCACTCTAACTACATTTACACTCAGATGATCGGGGAAAAAAGCCCTTAAAGGGAACTGGGAACCTTCTCATAATTATCCATGTACAGATATGACGACAAGAACCTGCAATTTAAATCACGGTTATTACCTATCACGACACCGCCAAGAATCAAATAAGTCAGGCTAGAACGACATTTTCCAGATAGGTTAATCAATCGAATTAATGTATAGTTATCTGATGTAGCATCTGGCTACAGGGCTGAATTGTGTCTTCAATAATGGAATTAATGACAAGTTAATAGAAGTAGCAGAAGTGGAAACATGTTTAATATGTTTCCCTGTTCCCTGGCCTGGGGAGGGGGGGGGGCGGAAAGTGCCCCCCCCCCCTATTGAACTTTTCTCTGCTGCTCCGAAACGACAAAACCGAGGAGGCTGAAACTTGGTGACTTTCAAGCTTATCTTATTGGGGTCCTCTTGAGCCTATTTCCGTATACCCCCGGGCAGAGAATCATGGGTAAATTCAAAATGGCGGCCATGTGGTGGCCAAAGTATTTTATTCAAACAAAACTAATTATTCTATATTTTATTTGATTTTTTTCGAGAGAAAAATCGGAAATCGGAAAATCGACCCCAAAAAGGCCGAAAAATGGCTTCCGATAAGATGACGTCACTGTGACGTCATCATGGCGGCCATCTTGGATTTGTTTACATTTCCCGGTAGAGCTTGAACCAAAGATACTGTGTGCTAAGTTTCAGCGCTTTAGCCTTAGTGGTAGAGAAAATATGTAGGGGGGAGGCACTTTCTGTTCCCCCCCAAGGCTGCGATACACCCCAAATCGCCCAGGCCAGATAGGGTTAATGTTGTTATATGGAATAGGCCTTTGGATTATGGGCGCGGAAATTAAATAACGACGACCGAATATTTAATGACGAACTAACAATTTGCTTATAATCAAATGCTGGTAATGTCAGCATTACGAATCCCGCATCTTGGAATACTGCAAGCCTCCCCACACTCACCCGAGTGATTCGAAGTTGGTTATTATTCGATCTTAAAACACAGCAATCCGATCTAAAACTGTATAAGAACCAACAACGTACAAATGCAGATACATGTTAGAGAGGAACAATCTTTAATACTCCTTTCCTTCTATAGCTTGTGGCAATCGTCTAATGGTCGGTTTGCATCTTGAAAGATGAATGACAAAATATCACTTTTTGTTATAGACCAAGGTACATTCACGAGTTGGATACCTTATTTGTAACATCCGAGGCATTAGATGTATAAATTTTATGGAATGTGAATATGCTTACTCATGCTGCGTACCCTAATGTTCCCATCAAAGTGATGCTGTGACATTCAATGAATTAGCTTTAAAAAATCATAGACTTCTCATGGGAAAACAATTCAACAGAACAGCACGTGAGTCACCTATGTCCTGCGTATTAACTAGCAAAATTAACGCATACCAATGTAATTGGTCTTTATAGAGGGTAGAGTAACCTATTGATCTACATAACAGACACATGTCCGTATTATTATATGTTTCCAAACTATGTAGACCATGGCCCACATATATGACTTCGCAATGGTATCTTAAAAATGCAATATTTAGTCAGTAGATTTCCTTGACGACCAACCTTCTCTCTCGGCGTTGCAATGCTCGCAACTGGCTTTATAATGAGAACATGATATTTGGTTTAGCGTATAGCCATCCACTGAGCATATATACATATGAAATAATGTTTGAGAGAGAAGGAATAAATTGGTCGTCAGCGGGGTCGTGGGTTCGAATCCCGCTGACGATCAGTCTATTTTTTCTCTCTTAAAATCATTTCATTCCACATAAAGTTCGTGTTTATTCAAAATGAGTTCAATCTGTAAACCATCTTGGGAAGAACTAGTTGAAGGCAGATAATGAATGTATTCCGTCAAAAACTGGGACATTGCCTGGAGATAATCTATACATATCGGTTGTTATTTTTCTATATTGGTGTCTTTTCCAGTGTACACCGCTGGCAATAGGGAGCACATGCCCCAATTGTCGTTAAAAATCAAGGTAGTGACCTATTGACCTACATACGATAAGTCTTTGACCAATGAAAGCAAATTTAGCATCAGGTGCCTATAGTCCATGCAAGACTGGGGCTAACTTTTGATTTTGCTATAACTTTTAAACCGTAATAAATGCGAACTTTTTCTGTTTGCGTGGTATTCCAAAGAATGAGATCTTTCACAGTGAATTAGTCTGCCCTTCCTAACATTAATGCATGTCTTTCGAATTATGGAAGCGGATATTCTGTAATGAACGACGTTTGAATTATGAATGACCGACCAGACGTTTGCAATTACGGAAATAGGCTCAAAATTACCCCAATATGATAAACTAATAAATCACGGAGGGTCAGCTTTCATTTTTGTGTCGTTCCGGAGATAAGAGAGGAAGTTGGTGGGTGGTGGAAGGGGGGGGCATAATGACCCCAGGCCTGGTAGGTTTAACGGTACACCAAAATCGTGTACCACCACTGCCTGTTTAATTGTCGAACATGACGCCTACATAGATGCCCATACAGTGCGGAAAAAATACGCCATTATTTTTATGCGATCGTTACCGTTTCTGCAGACAAAGACACAGGCAATATAATTATTTTGTGAATATTTCTGTAACCATGTGTATGCAGGTCTGCATAGTTACTTAATTTTTGTCTACAGCTAAACAACCATATCCGGAATAACAAATAGGAAACCGTATACATGCAGTGATACCAGTGAATCGAATCCACGCAAGGTTTACTTTTCTGGTTGACCCTGACGTTAACATGGTCTCGGTCTCCGAATACAATTATATCACTGTTCACGGCGCTATTTTGGATGTGTTTTATAGGATATTCTCGTGTGATTTCCAAGATAATGGACCTTTTGGCATTAAACATCTGTTACTCAGAACTGATCTTTGTTATATTTGACTGAGATACCTTATACTCTAGAAAACGATTCGAAAAGAAGGCAAAGCAGGATTTCTTTTAAGAGAAAATTCAAGAAAAAAATGAAACGCAAAAACGATTGTTTACGACGAATCCATGTACGTGATCTCCGCTCAGACAGCGGTGTGAAGTGGGTTTGCTATTGGATATTGGACATTGGACATTCGGATCTCACAGGTTCGGTTTACAAAGGTTAAATATTCAAAAATATTCAGTGGAGATTCGTTGGATATTCATTTGATATTCGTTGGATATTCGATGGATATTCGTTTGATATTGGATATTCAATGGATATTCGACATATGAAATGCCGATTCGTCCCCCTCATATCATGTAGAGGGGTATAATTAATGGACTTTTCGTCTAAACTAAAATGCACGCCGCTCTAACTTGACTGTATTCTGAAAGACCATGCACGTAGCTACACCATACCGTTAATTTTAGAGCGGCGCGCGGTTTTGTTTTTTCATATATCAATATGAAGAAAAAAAATACTTAGAGGGTTATAATTGATAGACTTTTCTTCTAAACTAAGCCGCGCGCCGCTCCGATTTTAATCTGATCTGAAAGACCATATACGTAGCTACACCATACCCTTAATTTTAGAGTGGCGCGCGTTTTTTATTTGCTTTCTCGAAACAGAAAAAAAAAAAAAAAAAAAAAATATTATAAAGAGTGGTATAATTGATTGACTTTTCGTCTGAACTAAGCCGAGCTTAGAGGGTTATAATTGATAGACTTTTCTTCTAAACTAAGCCGCGTGCCGCTCCTATTTTATTCTGTTCTGAAAGACCACGTACGTAGCTACACCATACCCTTAATTTCAGAGCGACGCACGGCTTTGTTTGTTTTATATACTATTTCGAAAGAGTAAAAAATATGAAAAAATATATATCATGAAAATGGGTATAATTAATGAACTTTTCGTCTAAACTAAGCGACGCGCCGCTGTGAATCTACACTATTCTGAACAAGCCTGTATACAGCTACACCATGCCATTAATTTTAGGGCGGCGCGCGGCTTTGTTTTTTTGTATGCTATCTCAAAACATTAAACAATAGGAAAAAAAATATTACTTAGAGGGCTATAATTGATAGGATTTTCTTCTAAACTAAGCCGCGCGCCGCTCCGATTTTAATCTGATCTGAAAGATCATATACGTAGCTACACCATACCCTTAATTCTAGAGCGGCGCGCGGCTTTGTTTTTTTTTATATACTATCTCGAAACAGTAAAAAAAATATAAAAATATGTATTATAAAGGGAGGTATAATTGATGGACTTTTCGTCTAAACTAAGCCGCGCGCCGCTCCGATTTTACTCTGTTCTGAAAGACCACGGACGTAGCTACACCATGCCCTTAATTTCAGAGCGGCACGCGGCTTCGTTTTTTTATATACTATTTCGAAAGAGTAAAAAATATGAAAAAATATATCATGAGAAGGGGTATAATTAATGAACTTTTCGTCTAAACTAAGCCGCGCGCCGCTCCGATTTTAATCTGATCTGAAAAACCAAGTATGTAGCTACACCATACCCCTAATTTTAGAGCGGCACGTGGTTTTGTTTTGCCATATAAATTTCCAGCCATTAAAATAAATTTAAAAAAATAATAATGGGTTGTGGTATATTTCTCCACTTTGCTTTAGAACTAAGCGGCCCGCCGCTGTGGATCTACACTATTCTGAACAAGCCTGCTACACCATGGCAATAATTTTAGGGCGGCGCGCGGCTTTTTTTTAATGCCATCTCAAAACATTAAACAATATGAAAAAAAAATCACTTAGAGGGTTATAATTGATACTTTTCTTGTAAACTAAGCCGCGCGCCGCTCTGATTTTACTCTGATCTGAAAGACCATGTACGAAGCTACACCATACCCTTAATTGCAGATCGGCGCGCGGCTTTGTTTTTTTCATATACTATCTCGTATCAGTAAAAAAAAAAAATACATTATAAAGAGATTTATCATAGATTGACTTTTCGTGTAAACTAAGCCGCGCGCCGCTCTGATTTTACTCTGATCTGAAAGACCACGTACGTAGCTACACCATACCCTTAATTTCAGAGCGGCGCGCGGCTTCGTTTTTTTATATACTATTTCGAAAGATTAAAAAATATGAAAAAAATATATCATGAAAAGGGGTATAATTAATGAACTTTTCGTCTAAACTAAGCCGCGCGCCGGTCTGAAATTAAGGATATGGTATAGCTACGTACGTGGTCTTTCCAAACGGAGTAAAATGGGAGCGGCGCGCGGCTTAGTTTAGACGAAAAGTCAATCAATTATACCTGTTTATAATATTTTTTTTTTTACTGTTTCGATATAGTATATAAAAAAAACAAAGCCGCGCGCCGCTCTGGAATTAAGGGTATGGTGTAGCTACGTACATGGTCTTTCAGATCAGTGTAAAATCAGAGCGGCGCCCGGCATAGTTTACACGAAAAGTCAATCAATTATAAATCTCTTTATAATGTATATTTTTTTTTTTTTTTTTACTGATTCGAGATAGTATATAGAAAAACAAAGCCGCGCGCCGCTCAGGAATTAAGGGTATGGTGTAGCTACGTACATGGTCATTCAGATCAGAGTAAAATCATAGCGGCGCGCGGCTTAGTTTACACGAAAAGTCAATAAATTATACCGCTCTTTATAATGTATATTTTTTTATTTTTTTAATGATTCGAGATAGTATATAAAAAAAACAAAGCCGCGCGCCGCTCTGGAATTAAGGGTATGGTGTAGCTACGTACATGGTCTTTCAGATCAGAGTAAAATCAGAGCGGCGCGCGGCTTAGTTTACAAGAAAAGTCAATCAATTATAACCCTCGATAGTATACAAAAAAACAAAGCCGCGCGCCGCCCTAAAATTAATGGCATGGTGTAGCTGTATACAGGCTTGTTCAGAATAGTGTAGATCCACATCGCGCCGCTTGGTTCTAAAGAAAAGTGGAGAAATATACCACAACCAATTATTATTTTTTTAAATTTATTTTAAGGGCTGAAAATTTATATGTCAAAACAAAACCGCGCCCCGCTCTAAACTTAAGGGTTTGGTTTAGCTACATACTTGGTTTTTCAGATCAGATTAAAATCGGAGCGGCGCGCGGCTTAGTTTAGACGAAAAGTTCATTAATTATACCCCTTTTCATGATATATTTTTTTCATATTTTTTAATCTTTCGAAATAGTATATAAAAAAAAACAAAGCCGCGCGCCGCTCTGAAATTAATGCTATGGCGTAGCAGCATACAGGATTGTTGAGAATAGTGTAGATCCACAGCGGCGCGCCGCTTAGTTTTAAAGAAAAGTCGAGAAATATACAACAACCCATTATTATTATTATTTTTAATTTACTTTAAAGGCTGGAAATTTATATGTCAAAGCAAAACCGCGCACCGCTATAAAATTAATGGTATGGTGTCACAACGTGCATGGTCTTTCAGAATAGAGTAAAATTAGAGCGGCGCGCAGCTTAGTTTAGACGAAACGTCTACTAATTATACCTCTCTTCATGATATATATTTTTCATATTTTTTTTACTGTTCCGAGATAATATATAAAAAACAAAGCCGCGCGTCGCTCTGAAATTAAGGATATGGTGTAGCTAGGTAGATGGTCTTTCAAAATAGAGTAAAATCAGACCGGCGCGCGGCTTAGTTTAGACGAAGATTCAATCAATTATACCTCTCTTTATAATACATATTTTTTATATTTTTTTTTTACTGTTTCGAGATAGTATATAAAAAAAAACAAAGCCGCGCGCCGCTCTAAAATTAATGGTATGGTGTAGCTACATACTTGGTCTTTCAGATCAGATTAAAATCGGAGCGGCGCGCGGCTTAGTTTAGAAGAAAATCCTATCAATTATAGACTTCTAAGTAATTTTTTTTTTCATATTGTTTTATGTTTTGAGATAGCATACAAAAAAAAACAAAGCGGCGCGCCGCCCTAAAATTAATGGCATAGTGTAGCTGTATACAGGGTTGTTCAGAATAGTGTAGATCCACAGCGCCGCGTCGCTTAATTTAGACGAAAAGTTCATTAATTATACCCATTTTCATGATATATTTTTTTCATATTTTTTAATCTTTCGAAATAGTATATAAAACAAGCCGCGCGCCGCTCTAAAACTAAGGGTATGGTGTAGCTACGTACGTGGTCTTTCAGAACAGAGTAAAATAGGAGCGGCGCGCGGCTTAGTTTAGACGAAAAGTCAATCAATTATACCTCTCTTAATAATATATATTTTTTATATTTTTTTACTGTTTCGAGATAGTAAATAAAAAATAAAAAAACCGCGTGCCGCTCTAAAATTAATGTATCGTGTAACTATCTACATGGTTTTTCAGACCAGATTAAAATCGGAGCGGCGCGCGGCTTAGTTTAGACGAAAAGTTCATTAATTATACCCCTTTTCATGATATATTTTTTTCATATTTTTTAATCTTTCGAAATAGTATATAAAAAAAAACAAAGCCGCGCGCCGCTCTGAAATTAATGCTATGGCGTAGCAGCATACAGGCTTGTTGAGAATAGTGTAGATCCACAGCGGCGCGCCGCTTAGTTTCAAAGAAAAGTCGAGAAATATACAACAACCCATTATTATTATTTTTTTTAATTTACTTTAAAGGCTGGAAATTTATATGTCAAAGCAAAACCGTGCACCGCATAAAATTAATGGTATGGTGTCACAACGTGTATGGTCTTTCCGAATAGAGTAAAATTAGAGCGGCGCGCAGCTTAGTTTAGACGAAAAGTCTACTAATTATACCTCTCTTCATGATATATATTTTTCATATTTTTTTTAATGTTCCGAGATAATATATAAAAAACAAAGACGCGCGTCGCTCTGAAATTAAGGATATGGTGTAGCTAGGTAGATGGTCTTTCAAAATAGAGTAAAATCAGACCGGCGCGCGGCTTAGTTTAGACGAAGATTCAATCAATTATACCTCTCTTTATAATACATATTTTTTATATTTTTTTACTGTTTCGAGATAGTATATAAAAAAAACAAAGCCGCGCGCCGCTCTAAAATTAATGGTATGGTGTAGCTACATACTTGGTCTTTCAGATCAGATTAAAATCGGAGCGGCGCGCGGCTTAGTTTAGAAGAAAATTCTATCAATTATAACCCTCTAAGTAATATTTTTTTTTTCATATTGTTTTATGTTTTGAGATAGCATACAAAAAAAACAAAGCGGCGTGCCGGCCTAAAATTAATGGCATAGTGTAGCTGTATACAGGCTTGTTAAGAATAGTGTAGATCCACAGCGGCGCGTCGCTTAATTTAGACGAAAAGTTCATTAATTATACCCATTTTCATGATATATTTTTTTCATATTTTTTACTCTTTCGAAATAGTATATAAAAAAAGCCGCGCGCCGCTCTAAAACTAAGGGTATGGTGTAGCTACGTACGTGGTCTTTCAGAACAGAGTAAAATAGGAGCGGCGCGCGGCTTAGTTTAGACGAAAAGTCAATTAATTATACCTCTCTTTATAATATATATATATTTTTTTTGTTTTAGTGTTTCGAGATAGTAAATAAAAAATTTTTAAAAAAACGCGCGCCGCTCTAAAATTAAGGTATCGTGTAACTACGTACATGGTCTTTCAGATCAGATTAAAATCGGAGCGGTGCGCGGCTTAGTTTAGAAGAAAGTTCTATCAATTATAACCATCTAAGTAATTTTTTTTTCATAATGTTTAATGTTTTGAGATAGCATACAAAAAAAAAACAAAGCCGCGCGCCGCCCTAAAATTAATGGCATGGTGTAGCTGTATACATGCTTGTTCAGAATTGTGTAGATCCACAGCGGCGCGCAGCTTAGTTTAGACGAAGAGTTCATCAATTTTACCCCCTTTCATGATATATTTTTTCATATTTTTTACTCTTTCGAAATAGTATATAAAAAAACGAAGCCGCGTGCCGCTCTGAAATTAAGGGCATGCTGTTGCTACGTACGTGGTCTTTCAGAACAGAGTAAAATCGGAGCGGCGCGCGGCTTAGTTTAGACGAAAAGTCCATCAATTATACCTCTCTTTATAATACATATTTTTTTATTTTTTTACTGTTTCGAGATAGTATATAAAAAAAACAAAGCCGCGCGCCGCTCTAGAATTAAGGGTATGGTGTAGCTACGTATATGGTCTTTCAGATCAGATTAAAATCGGAGCGGCGCGCGGCTTAGTTTAGAAGAAAATCCTATCAATTATAGCCCTCTAAGTAATTTTTTTTCTATTGTTTAATGTTTTGAGATAGCATACAAAAAAAACAAAGCCGCGCGCCGCCCTAAAATTAATGGCATGGTGTAGCTGTACACAGGCTTGTTCAGAATAGTGTAGATTCACAGCGGCGCGTCGCTTAGTTTAGACGAAAAGTTCATTAATTATACCCACTTTCATGATATATTTTTTTCATATTTTTTACTCTTTCGAAATAGTATATAAAACAATTAAAGCAGTGCGTCGCTCTAAACTTAAGGGTATGGTGTAGCTACGTACGTGATCTTTCAGAACAGAGTAAAATAGGAGCGGCGCTCGGCTTAGTTTAGACGAAAAGTCAATCAATTATACCTCTCTTTATAATATATATTTTTTTTATTTTTTTACTGTTTCGAGATAGCAAATAAAAAAACGCGCGCCGCTCTAAAATTAAGGGTATGGTGTAGCTACGTATATGGTCTTTCAGATCAGATTAAAATCGGAGCGGCGCGCGGCTTAGTTTAGAAGAAAAGCCTATCAATTATAACCCTCGAAGTAATTTTTTTTTCATATTGATATATGAAAAAACAAAACCGCGCGCCGCTCTAAAATTAACGGTATGCTGTAGCTACGTGCATGGTCTTTCAGAATATAGTCAAGTCAGAGCGGCGCGCATTTTAGTTTAGACATAAAGTCCATTAATTATACCCCTCTACATGATATGAGACGAATCGGCATTTCATATGTCGAATATTCATTGAATATCCAATATCAAACGAATATCCATCGAATATCCAACGAATATCAAATGAATATCCAACGAATATCCACTGAATATTTTTGAATATTTAGCCTTTGTAAACCGAACCTGTGAGATCCGAATGTCCAATGTCCAATATCCAATAGCAAACCCACTTCACACCGCTGACACGCGCGTTGTATTCGCATAGTTTGAAGGATTATCTCGTCTGTGAATGTGGCATGTGGTCACCGTTCTATATTACCCAACAACAGGTACACACATTTGACTATACATGTACTACACGTAGATAAATAGTATATGGGCATGGTTCTACAATACTCTAACATGAATGCTATAATTTCGGTTGTCTTTGTTATTGTCCTGTTTGGGGTAATTATTCAACCAAAAAATATCTGTGGATCATTTGAAATGTAATACAGAAACATATACTCTGATTTTTTTTCCAGAATGAAAAGTAAATTGGTTTTGGAATGCATCCTGTAATATTTGAAATCTATGGAGAGGTCTTCATTTCAATTGTAATCCAAGAATATTTATTTCTTTTTCGAAAACTATTTCCGCAACTTGTTTTGGTCAATCTTTAGGCTCATCGATAACCACGCACCTATTTGTTTAGCGAACTATCCCCATGGTCTTACAATGCCATGATTTTCTCGTATCTTGAAGCTTTGACGGAGCCCATATATAATCATAATGAAACTCGTAACTGTGTCATTTCCAAAGCTGCCAATGATCCCTGATCACCTGGATGTGTCAGGCGGTCTTATTGTTGAGCGTGACATGTGTAATAGAACTCCAAAATAAGAGATTCTTTTCGCTCACAAATTTAGAGTTGTCTTTGCATTTGTGGGTATAGATAAGTTAGACGGTGGAACCAACCACTGTCCGCTCTCATGATTATTACTCTACATGTCCGCATATAGTTATTGCAAGATATTGATGTCGTTTTGAAGCCAACCCGTGAGTATTAAGTATCCTGTTAATGACATGATGGCAAGATAACATCGTATCAACTGATCGGTGATTGGTGTTAGCCAACACCATTAATCTGTGTTGATCCAGTATTAACACCAAAATATGTACGTCTTTCAACCCCCTTTATTAGTGTTGACCAACACTACTATTTGGTGTTGAAATGGCCTCAACACCATTTTTTCCCGCGTTGATCAACACCATTTCTCAACACAACTTTATGGTGTTGACCAGCCCCCAACACCAAAAATGGTGTTTCTGCCTGTGCAATGCGTGAAATATCGGTCAGAATAACATTCCGCTTCTGCGTATATATTATTTGAAATTTTAACAGTCAACTAATGCCGTCATGAAAACCATAGCTGGCGTTTTAATGGACATCGAGGATGATTGCGTCCCCGGAAATCCAGAATCATGTGGCGATGGCGAATGCTGCGTTATACAGGTCTGTTGAAAATCGCTCCAATAATAAACACCTACCACATTTAGTTCAATATGGGATGCATGAATACTATAATTTGGTTGTTTTTGTCATTATCCTGTTTGTTTTACGTTTTGGTACACTGCATTATTGAAGAATGAGTCGTTGATGTGCTTAATATTTATAGTTTCGTGATATGCATCAACTGGAATGCACTTTCATTATTTTATTGACGATTGAAGACTTTCCAAAGCATATTTCTCATCCCGAGGTTTAGCTGATTAAATTGAGCTCTTCCCGAGATAAAGTGTTGTACGGTTTCACACTTTCCGATTGCTTCTCTAGTTTACTACCTAATATGATGATGCAGGTGGATCCAAACTAATATGTAAATGTGTTATTGTTGTAGCCCTTGCGCCTTCCAGAATTAACGGAACCAACGCCAGTGTATCGTATAAAATGTGCGCCACTACGGCATGAACTTGCGTTCTGCACGACCAACAACTTTGGAGGCCAATGCCCCTGTGGTCCAGGCATGGAGTGTATACCAGATGAACACAGCACTGTATTCGGGCATTGTGTAAGAATGTAGTCGAACGTAAGCTTCGACACGAAGTTTTACACGCCATATTGAACTATGTAACTATACTAAAAATACGGTACTGCCTTTTGTCTGACGCACAATGTATCCTCATCGTACAACGTGATGCAACAATGAAATAACAACCATCGAACGACTACACCCCTTCCACAGGATAAACAGCCCCCTTCCACAGGATAAACGTTCCCTTCCACAGAATAAACAAAACCATGTTCGAGGTTACTGAATTTCATTCATTTACTAGACAAATCATTGAACGACTTGTTTTAACGAGGTGTAGCTTCTGTCGAATCAACTCAATCACCATTTGCATATATACTACATTTGCTGCATATAATGCATATTGAGTTACCGAAAAGGAATTGATTTGATTTTATAAGTTAACATATGAGGCAGTTTGGTCATTGGTACACATGTGCAACATTAGATTTTGTTGACCATATTACATAAAAATCTAGCAATGTAGGAATATATGCTTTAGTATTCAAGATCTTATTTGATTTTCCATCAATCTCTGTAATTGGATGCCTTTTAAACAGTAATAAAATACTATACGGGAAATGAAAAAAAAGATATGGAGAAAGTAAACGGATGTTAAGAACATACTGCTCGGATTTCCGTCGAATCCATATCACATATTTAACCCCTAGCAATTTCACACGCCCACTGGCATTCAAGTTTTTATTAAGAGAATTATGAACACGATCAATTAATCTAAGGAAATTAATATCATATCAACCCTTCTCATTGTATTTGTCCTACTTATTTAAATTGAATTTGCTTGAATAGCCCATGTCATAAATAGTTAATAGTTCATTACAAGCAGGCACACTGTCTGCTCACTTGAACGCGATTCCGCTACTCTAATCTCACGGGTCTAAAGCCTGGAAAAAAAAATTACTACTCCAAATATGATTGATGAAACATAAAGCCATTGGTTTTACCCGTGAAGGACGTCTGCGACCAAGATTACTTTTGCGTTGTAGAGTGTTTATCACTAGGTTCGCGCTCCAAAGTATTCTGGTCGTCGGTTTTATTCATACATCGATTCAGGCTAGAAGAGGCATCATGGGTTCAACGTTACCGGACAAAATCATCAAACTGTTTTAATCGTGTGTCATAATCCTATAATACAAATCAATTAGACAAATGTTGAATATCTAGTCCACAGCGTTTTGGACTGTCATAATTAATGGAATATGGTATATTCCAACTTTCCCCTTTATATTATACCTCGTTCTTTGGTGAAATGGGAAAACATGGATGCCATCAATAGAAAATCCAACAGAAAAAAGCGTCATATAATCTTGAATCTTGATATTATACATGTACATGGGAGGTGGTGGCAGGTCATTATTGAAGGAATCTGGTATTAAGCTGATCAAATCTCTATTTGAACGTAATTTAACTTAACGGAAGAAACTTCCACAAATTGAAGACATGGAAAACAACAAGGACTGAGAAGTTTGAGACTCCACCCTTGGTGTAAGATCCGACATTCAGTTTTCAGATGTCGTCCACAAAAGAATTTCCGCGTCAATAATGTAAATTCGCTTTTACACGACTGTTAGCACCTATTTCAAATATGCATGGAATGAAAATTTAGCAAGACAACAAAATGGCTTTCCTCAAGAGAGAAGCGGCCAACAATTTTCAACATTACAACAAGATATCATGATGTTCTTTGCATACAATTCTTATCACTGATCACTGCTCGTAAATGGCTACAATATGGTTTCATTACTTTTCAGATCCGACACCCGGGGCTCTGTTCTGAATAAAGAAATGAACATGGAACTGAGCTGTACGGCAACAAACTGGAAATGATCAGCCATATTGGTGCTTAGACAATAATCGTAGAGAGCTAGAGGAGGGCTTCATTAGTTTTTTGATCCGACGCCAGTGAGGGAGGGAGTCGAAGAGTTGAACCTCCATATTGTTCTATCGACAAGGCTCGTAGAGGTCTAGAAGATGACGGCATTAGTTTTCCAATCCGACATCATAGCGTGCTCTTCCGAATAAGGAAATTCACATGGAAATGACTTTTATTGCCATAAAATGAAGAGTTGGGTCATATTTAATACTTTGACAATACGTCTAGAGGGCTTCACATTAGTTTTCGGGATCGGCACTAGCGGAGGGCGCTCTTCTGAGTAAGGAAATGAATAAGGATATGACATGTACATGTACATGTATTGCCATTAAGTTGAAGAGGTGAACCTCCATATTTGGAGCATAGACTGTACTTGTATGGAGGTACAAGACGACAACATTAGTGTTCCGGTCCGACACCGGGGTCGCTGTTATGAATAGGAAAATGAATAAGAATTAAGGCCATTGAATCGAGAGTTACAGCTTGGCGTCTATAGTTTTCCGATCCTACACTAAATTGTCCTGTTATGAATATGTAATGGCTAAAGAAGTATCTTGCTATTCAGTAGAAGGTTTAAGCCTCATATATGGTACATAGACTATGCTGGTAAAGGGGAAAAAAGAATTACCGGAACCCGTTCATGTACAGTCCATTGTGGGTCGATTGCGCATACGTAACTGGAAATAGAAATCCCTACCAAGTCACATGCAATGGATTAAATGAACTTGCGCAGTTGGAAGTGGAACTCTTTACCGAGAACGACATGGACATAATGACTCCAGAATTTCAACAAAAGGATACCTCTGAAACCAGTCTTATTCAATATGACATTGTTCGTCGACCACTTATGCGCAACCGGAAGTGGAACAACGTAACGAGAACGACAGGGGTTAAAGATAACGGAGTTTCAGCACAGGAGACGCCTGAACCTAGGCATGCATAATAATGCGCTGTGAGTTAACCGCCTATGCGTAAACGGAAGTGAAACTCTCTACCGATTAATAGAGGGGGATAGAGACATCGCAGTTTCATGAACAGAGACCCTGACCACAATCATATGCGAGAGAGCATTGTTGATCGACTATGCATGCGCTACCGGGAGTGCAGTAATTTGTTTTGACAATAACTCTCGTCAGGTTAAGTCGTTTGCTTTTTAGAAGAATACGCTCACTTTTTTTTTCAATCGAGCCCATACACAGGTTTGATATTCTAGACTAGGTCTTGGTTATATGGTCATAATCCATGCATGCGCCATGCATGTCTATGGTACACTTTTTGTAATGTAAATGTAATTATTAAACCAAACCCCGATATAGTCTGATATTTGGAAATATCGAAGTCAACCACAATGGCCTAGTAGGGGTACATTTGCTCAGATAAAGCATTAATTCGCCACATACTGTGTAACTTAATGCAACGCACATACCTTGTGTTCAATCATAGCCGTTTCCACTTGGGAGTTCAAGAAAAAGTTCAACCATAGACTGATAACCTCATCCATTAAAGCAAGAGAAGCCAGCCAATCTTCCAGAATGTTACTGAAGTATAACAGTAAAAAACATTGTCCGAAAATAGCCGAGAAGCCCCACCTCCTGAAGAATTATGAACGCAAACCGTGTCATGATTCCTCTTTTCCCCTACTTTAAAAAAAAAATATATATATACATGTACAACGACTGACAGAACAAATGACTGAACCACTGTAAATTACATTTTCTCTTGATGAATATGAATATGGAGGAAAAGTGATACATTCAATAATAAAAACTTGACCAGGATATCTGTATTTGTTATATGGAACATGGTACGTGAAATCTTCATGGATATTCAGTGATCATGCGTAAAATATGCACAATCTTGTCTGATCGGTATTGTCGTGTCAGTTGATAGACAATGGTATCTCCTGTATCCAACTCTATTTTCCTCGAGATCATTTCAGTAGCATTTTACTACAGACTGTGTTCTGCATAAATGCCGAACTTAAATGCACGTGAAAATGTATGTAGATTTTCGTTTTGAGGTAAATTTCTTCAGAATCACGATCACACTGTACGGCTTACGTACATGTATTATGTAGGGTGCCGTTTCCAGATATATCACTGGCCATGGATGTATGTAAATTTTCCTGGAATTTCCCTCAAAATCATTTCTCCGATACTTTATGGCTTGTTAATTACCAAGATACTATTATGTATGTACATTTTGGGGAATTTTCTAACAAGAATTCAACACTGGACGGTTTGATATCAGAAGTAGATTTTGATGCACTTTTTTTTTCGGAATTATTCCTCGAAATAATTTCGTCAACTCTGTGTAGTTTGTTACCAAGAGAAGAATTTGGTGTATATTTTGGGACATGTTTCGTCAAATTAATCTCTCCAATTCTTTGGTTTCCATTCACGCATGTTCACATGAACAACGCAGGTATGTGCGAATATGTTAATTCCCTAAAATTATTTGACTAGCATTGTACAACGGATTGCAAATGTAATATGTACATGGAAATACAGCGGTATATATGGACTTTCGTTTTGGGGGAAAAATCCTCAGATTGATGATCACAATGTACAGCTCACATTATGTACAACTGGGATGTATCATTGTGAGGTTCCTCGGAATCGTCTTTCTCAAGCAATACAGCTTACATACAGCCGTTGCATTACATTTCTACCAACCTTTTTTTTTTTTGTTAAGCCCTGGAACAGGCCACTGGGCATTTATTTACAATGACCACGATTTTACATATCCTTACACGCCCACATGGTCGAGGGATTAGGATTTTGCGATACACATGTTCGTACGGGTTTTCTGTCCCAGAGCCAGACAAACAAATATATATACATAGAAAAGTTTAACTAGAATATTTTTCATGCTGACACGAACAGGACAACACACACACGCAGATACACACACACACGTGCCGCTGCATCCACAATCACAAATAAACCATTTTTGGAAGAAACAACTTTTTACCGTACGCTATCTCCACCGAACTGATAAAAATAAAAGAAAAAGATTTATTAAGTCAATTATTCATAAGATGCCAAAAGGTTAATACTGCTTAGTGGTTACCCCACTTCTGAGCGAAGATAGTAAGATTCTTATTTTTTGTATAGATATACCTCTCAATATCTCTGGTTCTGATCACAGTGTCCCTTAAACCATCGAAAGCAGGCTTCAGATTGTAATATCTACATCTGTATATATATTGTTTACCAAGTAACAGCAAGTGATCTTTAAGAACAGAACCTGTATTACCCAGGATCACTTGGGATCCTGACGGCTCCTCCATTTGAATTTCTACTTCATTTGACCATGTATGAAGATTACTCCAAATTGCTTTCGAATAAATACATTCATAAAACAAATGCAGGATACTTTCTTTCTCTTGGCTACAGAAGGTACACATATCGGTATCGGTTTTACCCCATAATTTTAAAAGAGAATTGGTTACAAGTATTCTGTGAATGATTTGTGAATGAATGGTATTGAAAATATTGTTGGGTGGTGTCCATTGAGGTACTATAAATGCAGCTGTATATTGAAGTCCAAGGCAATTCTTTTGAATTTAGTTTATCTTCCCATTTCTCCTGATTTCGTTGCGGTTTGATTTCGATCTTGTTAATAAGTATAATGTAAATAAATTGTAAGCATGTTTGATTCATTAATCTTCTGTATACTTCTCGTTGGTTCCTAATATTTTTAATAAAAGTACCGTTTTTTTTTATATTTCTACGTTTTTCATTCGATATATTGTGAATTATTGCACAATGAAGGATAAAATAGATAGGTTTGATTCCAAATTTAGTCTGGAATTCACTGAATTTTAAAAAGCGTGTACTATCCTCATTTAAGAGATCAGTAATATAGGATGCATCCACATCCATCCAGCGGCGTATATCATTCCACTCTGATATCGGAACAAGGTCAAACAGAAGATTGTTGTAGTTCTTGTCTTTTGCTTCGCAATATTCCACACATTCTGCCCATGATCTGAGTGTGTCACACCAGAACGGGTTTTTTATTTGTTTTTGAACTGCATATATGCTTGCAGAATCTAGACACCAAACATCATGACCAGCAGGCCGCAATATGTTTTTACCAATGTCCCAAAAATGCTGTCGTCCTCCGCTACTCTCTTTACCCACTTCTCCTTCAGATATGATGCAAAAGCTTGAAAATTTATCATAGCCAATCCGCCTTCTGTTTTGGACATAATGATTGTTTTTCGTTTTATTTTGTCTTGCTTACCGTTCCATATGAACTGGAAAACGCTTTTTTCCAAAGTTTGCTATAAAAGCTGTATTAGGGTTTGGTAGGACTGAAAACAGGTGTACTAAAAGCGGAAGAACATGTGTTTTAATAACTGTAATTTTGCCTATAGGGGTCAGATTTCTTCTGAACCAGCTTCCTAAAATTTTCTTAATAGAGGTCATTTTATCGCTATAATTTCTTTCAACAGTATAATTCATGTTGGGGTAAAACCAGATACCAAGTAGCTTAAATCCTCCTGGATTCCAGTTTATCCTGTAATGAGGACATAGTTTGACAGTACTACTTTTTTTTTCTGGCCTATCCACACTGCGATTGATTTATCTACGTTGAGATATAATCCAGATGAAGAAGAGAACTTATTCAAGACACCCACGGCTGCTTCAAGGGATTCTCTCGAGCCGTCGAGAATCAAAGTAGTATCATCAGAATATTGCTGAATTTTATTTCTGTCCTGTTTAACGGCGATAGCAAGGGTCTCCGCAACAAGGATAAAAATATATGGTGATATCGGGTCCCCCTGTCGACAACCCCTTTGTAAATTGAAAAATTCAGAGATATACCCGTTATTTACAACACAGCTTTTGCTCCCATTTTGGAATGTCTTGATCCACCGTATAATATTATTCCCGAAATTAACAGATAAAAGGCATCTTTCTATATAGTTCCAAGACACAGATTCAAAGACCTTTTCAAAATCGATCAAGAAGAGTAGACCAGGAATACTGTTTTCCTCAGTATGATTTATAAGATCAAACAAAAGTCTAGTTATTTCCCCGATGTACCTTCCCTTCATGAACCCCTTTTGTGTTTCGTCAATTATTGAAGGTAAAACTTCCCGTATTCTTTTAGCTATACAAGTTGATATCATTTTGTAATCTATATTTAATAGTGATATTGGGCGCCAGTTTTAAATAAATTTTCTATTTTTACCTTTCTTTGGTAGGCATGATATGTAGCTCTGCTGCTGAAACGACGATAATATTCCCGTTTAAAATGATTGATTTGCTGAGCGTAAAAGAAATACCCCCAGTTCGTCCCAAAAACATCTATAAAATTCTATCGGGGAGCCATCTGATCCGGGAGATTTTCTAATTTTCATGTTTTTCGTTGCATTAGTTAGTTCATCTAAAGTCAGTCTCCTTTCACATGAATGTTGCTCTTCATCTGATAGTTTGACAGAGTGGTTCAGGAAGAGATTATCATCAGTATTATTTGAATCATCTCGTGCGGAGTACAGTTTATTATAAAAAGATTTGAGTTCTCTTAAAATATCTTCTGAATTATCAACAGTTCTCGTCTCGGTTTCTAATTTTGATATTGTTTTCACGATGTAGTTTCTCCTTTCGAATGAAGAAAAATAAGACGAGTTTTTCTCGCTATATTCAATAATACTTATTTGCTTTGAAGCGGATTATCGCCCCTTCCACCTTCCAGGATCTGGTGTCTTCTAGGTCCTTTTTTAACTTGTCCAACTGTTCCTTTATTTCATATCTAGAGTCATTGGACGCGAGACATATTTCTTTTTCTTTTTCAACAATTTCCTTTTCAATTTCCTTTTCTTTTTTGATATTTTCTTTCTTTTTGGCAACTGAGAACGGAATGGTTACGCTTCGGATTTGAGTTTTCAGAAATTCAAAAAAGCTTTGGTCATCAATATTAAGATGGACATACCAACCTTCACGGAGAGAATACATCCCCACATTTCAAGTTAAACACTACACTAACGTTGCGTCATTTACCTGACCCAATGAATAGAGTAAATTGTTCAAACCGGGAGACTCACGTGATGTCATGTAGTCAATCAAGATTGACAAGGAGGATTTTCTTTGATGTTTGCCTGTATGATTTCCAAGTTTGGCGAGTGGTGACTGTATTGATGTTAATTTCTTTCGAATAGCCATTCAAATTTGAAATTCAAAGAGGTCATACATTGTTTCCTTAAGTGGCATTTAGAAGTTGGGAAGTAGATAAATAAACAAATTGCTTATGGATAACAACTTCTAGTTTATTCAGGACGACGTATAATACTATTGTTGACATTTCCTCAAGGAACTGTATATATACTGATTATTTACTTATTGATGTCATTGACTTGAGAACGATACTAGTACCTGTATCGAAACGTCGTCCTGAATAAACTAGAAGTTGTTATCCATAAGCAATTTGTTTATTTAGGTCCTACATTGCACTTCTCCTGATATGGACCACGGGATGTTTATAGAGCTATGACACCCCCGAATCCGTATTCTGATCAGATAATGTGTTATGTTCAGCCGAGGCAACACGTGTAGTGTTCGACTTGGATATGCGAAGATGACTCGAATATAACATCCCTCCTAAGTCAGCTTTCCACTATGTTTAAAATCTCGACACACATGCTTCCCCTCATACTAAACCAACATATATAATTGCCACCAAAAACATAAACACTGTGGACACCATTAACTGTTGCTTTAGAAACATTTTACTCGTTTGAATCTAGAATTTAGTGTTACAAGGAAGAATACGGCACCGCAAAAGTATAGAGAGAGAGAGAGAGAGAATAGTTAAGGTTTCACGTCGTGTTCAGCAGTATTTCAGCTATATAGCGACGAACAAACAGAATTCTAAGTATTCCAATGTTGATAACCTGGAAATCTAGAAGTAATCAACACAACACATGAAAAGCATGTACACACATTAAAATTTATTCAACTCGATTTCTCTCAAATAACCTAAAATACAATATTATTTTATCCGACTTAAAATATCTTCTAAAGAAGCTGCTCGATAAAAAGAATCTATACAGTTGATCAGAATATGTTTCATTGTGAGATCTTATCGCGGCATGGAGTACACATTAGGACTGGTTCTTTTTCAGTAAAAGTTCTTGAGTTTGTTTATTATCCACAGCATACCATGAAGATTGAAACAGCTTTCTCACATAAGCACATATAGAGGGTCTGAAATAGCTATCCTGCTTTTATTTTGGGTTTTAGGAAAGCAAAGGAAAATAGGAATGTCGGGCGGGTCCTCTATTATTGTGGATGCGCTTGCATATTTATCTCGCATTTGGTGGTCAGTTAATCAAGTAATTAACCTTCTTAAAAACTTTAATAGATAATATTAAAAATTAAGTAGTATTGAGACTGGGTAATATTAGTCATAAGTCAGTTGAAAAACTACCAGTCATAAATCGAAGAAAATTTATTTTCGGTGGCTTTTGCACGTTTTCTCTGTTAATCTCTTTACTACGGTTTTCGAATTGGTCTTTTAATAACTCTTGTACTATCATGTGTAAATTGTTGAAAATCGGACATAATACTGTACATAGGTAGAACGAAATAAGGTTGCCTAATTTCTTGTCTAATCTTGCCTAAGTTTGCATCCGTTTCAAGGTTATCCATCCATCAGGAGGTTTTACAGATATATTCCATTTACTAAAATTGGAACTTTGAAATGGCGAAAGAAAAAAATACACGCTTATGTTGTAGTTGATAGGACTCTGAAATTTCAAGTGTTAGGGATGAATATTTTATGAATTATCAGCGAGGATATCTGAATGCTAAGTTTTCACAAACCACTCCATTTAAGTTCAAATCATTCGCTTTTAAAATAATTTAAAAAGTTGTGGCATTCTAATTTCTCGAAGTAATGTTTTCGGAAAAGATATAATTCTTTTTGGTGACATATTGCAAGTTAAATGAACACAAAACGATATGATCGCTAGGTATCCCAGAACCTTAAACATCACCATTTTATACATGTCATCCTTATGTTTGAAGACCGGTTTTAAATATTTACGCTTTACTTCAGCTTTACTTAAAAAGTAAACCGACAGACAAAGAGCGTACGTGACGAACAACTACGATAGCTTCAAAATATACGCTATATAAATTCGGATCTAATATCAGTGAGAATACACTACGTGGGAAAGATTGAAAGACACTGAATCTTGATCGAGGAAAACGGTATTGAAAAATGGCCTGGAAAACCTGCTGTGCGTTTCTCGCGTTGGTCATTACATGTAGTTGGAATGTTTCTTCAACTCTCTCGCCCAAACAAGCTATCCTCGTCCATTCCGCCATAGTTGATCCCGGCGAAAAATTTAACGTGTTCTGGACATTCGATGAGAAGATAATTGTATTCGAGGTCCAGGTTAAGACGTTGGGATATGTGGGCTTCGGTCTGTCACCCAATGGCGACATGAAGGGATCGGATGTTATCATCGGTGGTGTTCGCGACGATGGTACAGTATACTTCACGGTGAGTTCTGCTGTTGACACGAACCTGTTGTGCATATTACAGATATACAGGATATAGTACAACAATAGTACATGTATTTCTGTCCCGAAAAGAGTTTGCATGAAATATTGTACAATCGGTGTCACATATTATGAACTGAAACTTCCTAACTTGATAGCTTATCTACTGATAGCAGTATTGCAATTTTGATCCCTTCCATAACCGTTGTTGACAAATTTTAAAAGGTGGGCAGGAGAGATTATTTGCTCAGTGTTTTGCACGAAGCTAATTACATTCATTGAAAACACATAATTTAGCATTGTTTGAATGTTTAGATCCAGAGGTCGCCAAAAAACGTGTATTCAATGCAATGGTTCATTTAAGATGAATATCAATAAATACTATCATAATGAAATTGTAAAATTTCCTTGAGGAAGACAACCTCAAATATGTCTGACCGTTCATGTTATTAGTAACATCTCACAATTTCGCATAGAGGGTATACAGCTAGACAACCAAAGTCAATATTGCGCAATATGTCGAGGCGTCACTTTGTCACGAGTTTCATATCTTATGTTATGCCTGGATGGAGATTTTGTATACAAATATTTGCGCATGTCAATAGTCTTAACTACTTCCATACAACAAGATCCATTCCTAGGAAACATGCCATTATATGTTGCCCTATTTATCCATGTGATTCATTTTTATCCATATACGGTAGACGGGAATTTACAGAGTAAGCCTCGATGTAAACGGATAGCAGAGACTAGTCGCGGGCGAGATTTTAGTTGGTAATTCTGCAACATGATATATATACAGAACACGCTGCTATACGCAGTCTTCTTAAGGCCCCATGATCCCTAGCGATAAGATGTTCGATATTTTTTGAGTTTTTTCTCAATTAAGAAGAGAAAAAAGCCGGCCATATTTAATCAGGATGAATACTGCGTAGTATTCGATGTACGAAGATGGGCATTATCGATAACACCTGGTGTGAAGCAGGCTGCGCTCCATGAATAAACCTGGAACGTTATACTGTCATATCCGTGTATTAACCAATTTCTTCACATTCTTCTCTATAGATGCATTACAGGTTATTATTGGATAATTTCTGATTTCACGCAAGACTGTGCCTACTTTATAATAAAAAAATATCTTCCGATTAACACACATGTAGGCGATATATATTACGTTATTTGCGAGCCATACTGTGCCCGAGCAGTACACATATTAACATGTACATCCTGAAATTTTAACCTTAAACTCGCTAGTCTCTAATCCCACAGCGAATTACAGGAATATTCCATTGAATTTGTGTAATTTCAGGATCGTCATGCTACGAGAAAACAAGAACCTGTGGTCGATGAGAGTCAGGACTGGCACCTTGTCTCGGGGTCACAGAATGACACTCATACAACTCTGAGGTTTTGGCGGCCATTGGAGACTTGCGACAAGGACGACCGACCGTTTCAAGTACGCTGAAAATGGTTATCAGGTTCTTGGAATAAATGCCTAGCACCGACTTAAGTTTGGCACTTAGTAGCACTATCAAAGCGGATACTGTGTCGAAAGTTGATATTTCACTGTAATTTACCAAGTCGTCTCTGTTTATTTGTGTTCACCATACAGCTACAACCTTGGCTAGAAGGCCATGCAAATCCGTCTTGACGTTATTGGGGACAATGGGGGTCCGAGATTTTGTTGGGGTTTTTTTGGTGGGGGGTGGTGGTGGTTTGAGAGCATTCAAATTTCAGCAAAATAGCTGTGATGTCAGGGAAAGTGACAGAAACAAGCAGCCAGAGGATGCTAGGTCCCCCGCCAAAATGGCAGCAATATTTATAAGCGCTGTCGGTTTCAGAAGATATTCATGAGGATGGCAACAGCTACTTCACAGGCGTAAGAAGCAGAGGGGTCTTTCCACCCTCCCAGGTTTTGAGATCAACTCCGAATGGCTGACTGAATGTTGATTGCTACTGTAATATATTTTCTTCACCATGTAGCATGAAAATTATGCAACCGAAATGCAACCCCAAGAGACAACTCATGGCATATTATCTGCAAACTAAATTTGACAAGAATATGAAGGCATCCTCAACCTATTGCCCAGAAACCAAATTTAGACTTTGCCACAAGGAGTCACCACCTGTAGGTGCAAGCAGGCAAAACACAATCCCAAATGACATCTCATGTCATGGTATCGGCATATGAACTTTGAGACTCTGAAGAGGGGTCCTCAAGTTATTGCCGGTACTAGATGCCCACCGGTGTTCATGTTATTTGGGGCGGGTCACATATGAATACAAAATTTGAGAATAATCTGATGAGCAGTTGCCAAATTATTGCCCGGAAACAAATTTTTCCACCAGGAGACGCCACCTGTAGGCAGAAGCGGGAAAAATACAATCCCAAGGAACATGGTATCGTGGGGACATCTGCATACCAAATTTGAGAAGAATCCGATGAGGGTCCTCAAGTTATTGCCCAGAAACCAAATTTAGATTTTGACACCAGGTGACACCACCTCTAGGCGCAAGTCAGTGAAATGCATTATCAAGCGACATCTTATGTCACGGTACATTCATACAAAATTTGAGAAGAATCCGATGGTCAGTTCTCAAGTTATTACCCGGAAACGAATTTGTGATGTTGCCACCAGGTGGCGCCACCTGTGAGTGCAAGTGAGCGAAAGGCAATCCCAAGCAACAGCTCCTGGCATGGTAAATGCATGCCAAATTTGAGAAGAATCCGATGAGCCGCAACGTTTCTCATGTTACCCAGAAAGGTACATATGTAGGATATTTCAAAGAAATTCGACCAAATGTTTCTAAGTTATCACTTGCAGCATGGAATAATGGAATGAACTCTAGTGGCGCCACCTCCGGGTGGATTTTGCTGAAACGCATCACCAACGGTGTTTTGTCGCAGGGAATGCATTTACCAAATTTCGAAGAAATCCGACAAATTGTTCGAAAGTTATCGCTCGCGAAGGATTTGAACAAACATGAACGGACATGCATTAAAGATTGGAACAAGACCCAGTGGCGCCACCTACAGGCGGATCTTGCTGAAACGTAATACCAGCGACGTCTTGTCGCAAAGAATGCAGATGCCAAATTTCGGAGGAATCCGACAAAGCATTTAGGAGTTATCGCTTACGCAGTATTTGCATGGACATGCACTAAATATTGGAACAAGACCCAGTGGCGCCACCTACAGGCGGATCTTGCTGAAACGTAATACCAACAGACGTCTTGTCGCAAAGAATGCAGATGCCAAATTTCGGAGGAATCTGACAAAGCATTTAGGTCAGTTATCGCTTACGAAGTATTTGCACGGA